>QZGG01001627.1:0-58581 GCA_006409495.1 Sedum album
AAAGCATCCCCGGCAACGGCGCCATTTTGACGTTTATTTTAGGGTATCCTAATCACAAGTCAAACACAATTTATATTCTAGGGGTGACCTAGAGTCGAACCCAAGAGATGCTACAAACTAGTTAACTAGGATGCACTACTTAAGTTATCTAAAAGGATTTGGGGGATTTGGTTTTAAAGTTTTGTTGTTCAATCAAACTAAGCTAAACGATTTAGATAACAATCAATAAAATGATTTAGGGATTCAATCCTCCTTAGGCTAGGCAAATTTCCATGCAAACAATGTTAAGATTTCTTATGAATGAACTTAGTTAATTTCCCTAGGTTATCCTTAACCCCTTAACCAATTTCAACCGTCGTTCCATCATTGGTTAGGGACTAGGTAAGTGACACGGTTCTCAAACCATCGTTCTATTGAACCGTGTATCTCCTATGCCCATAATCTCAACCCATCGGTCTATTGATCGGTAACATAGGAGTTTTCAAAATAAACCCATCTACATAATCATACATCATCATCATGCATGTAAGATCACATAAAATTCATGAAATGGATAGTGAACATCACAACATCAATCATCATTGAATGAAACAATGTCACATTAGATAAGATGGTGGACTAGGCATTTCATCAAACACTTAGAGCACATCAAAATAATAAAATATCCATTTCATGAGGGAATCAACTAATACTTCATTCAATACTAAAAATGAGTTGTTTACATAGTAAAACCTAGCCTAAGGGATCATGAGATCCCCAAACCTAGCACTACTCACACCTCATACTAAAAATGAAAGCAACAACAATAAAAAGGTTTGAAAACATGAAATAAATTGCAAACTAGAGTTGTGTGAGGGATGTGGATGCTTGATCTTCACTCCAAAGTCTTCAATCCTTCCAAATAGCACTTGATCTTCAAAAATCGAAATTTAGGGTTTTAGAGTCGAGTTCCGAAGTCAAGCTCCCCATCTCGAAATGGTCAAACAGTTTATATGGCTCGAGGTCCTCTCCCTAGCAAAAATGCACTCGGCCGAGCAAGATATTTGTGGGAGACTCTGCTCGGCCGAGCAGATATTCCTCTGGCCGAGCAAGACATATGTGGAGCAGTTTGAGTCCTCGGTTGGCCAACTTGTGCTCGGCAGATTGATTTTGGTCAGCCCGAGCAGAATTCTGCTCGGCCCGAGTAAAATTCTCTGAGCATCCTTGTATCAATCCTTGCTAACTCCTGGGCCGAGCAGAAAAGTCCTGGGCCGAGCAGATGTCCTCTTATCTTCTTCAAGTGATATCTCCTTAAGTGGTCGGCCGAGCAACTCTTGCATGGAAATTCTGCTCGGCCGAGGTGATCCTCGGTCATCTTGGCTCAGGTTCCTCGGCTGACTTGATCTGCTCGCCACTTTTTGGAACTTGCTCGTCTGGACTTCATCTTTGCTCGGGAGAGTAGAATCTCTTCTTAGGCACTTGACTTGTATATTCATCCATTTTGCTCCATTTTGTGCCTTGTACTCTCTTTAATAAGGTTTGAATAAAATCTACATTAAACACACAAAAGAGTATCAAATTCTTCACAAAATAATCGAAAACTAGCAAGAGTTAAGCATAGGAAGTGTACAAATACTCGCGTATTTGCACACTTATCAATTTTTTCTTGTGATGCAAATGTACTAGAAAGGTGATGCAAATGTAATAGAAAGGTGATGCAAATGTAATGGAAATTACTTGGCGACAAACAACAGTTGCATCTCCCAAGCAATTCATCCCTGACATTTCATGATTCACATTCATTATGTATAAGCCTAAGATGCAGATTTAGGAAGATATGAATACTGTTCATTGATGCCTAAAAACTAATGTTTCATTTATATTCATCCGTGATTTTTTCCGAAGATTCCCACAGATGACTAGATATGTGATTGTTTCTGAAGATTGACGTGCCAGTAAAAGAAGATATTACATAAAATTTATTTGTAATTTTTTAATATATTTTCGATATTCGATTTCAAAGTAATATCTCTTTCATCTTCAAATGATGATCTCTCTATTTGTGTTGTTGTATTTTGTGAAGTGGGACAAGTTACTTGTTCTTGTGATGGGTTGTCAGCTCCATATTCTCGTATTCTTCAAAGTAAAAGAAAAAGTATACTCACTGGATTACGAGTTAAAGCTCCATTCTCTATCTTAATTGAATATTACATCTCGGCCTATCAAGATCTTCTTACTTTTCCGGTTGTAAAGTTTATATCCTTTTTAGTTAGCATCATAAACGATGAAGATGAAACTCTCACTTTTATCGTCAAGTTTTGTTTACTTTTGTCGGGTCTGTGTGTGCGCGCTACGCTTTCAAATATTCTCAGGTGAGAGACACCAGGTTTCTTTTCACTCCAACTTTCTTGTGGTGTCCTTTCCCAAACACTTCTTTGTAGGTGATCGATTTAACTGATAGACCGCACACGTTACCGCTTCTCCCAAAAACTCTTTAGCATGTTTCGCGTCATGTTGAGGATTGTTCTGTTCTTTCATTCCACCACTCAATTTTGTTGAAGAGATCAAGGAACAGTCAGCAATTGTCGTATTCCATTTTCTTCCCGGAATTTGAGAAATCCTGTAGATGTGAACTCTCCACCTCAATCAGATCTAACCGCTTTGATCTTTCTCCAACTTTCATTCTCCAATACTATACTTTGATTTTCCTTTTCAAAAGATATATCCATGTTTTTGTGAAAATTCATCAATAAAAAGTAGAAAATAATTATTCTTACCAAGTGAACTTGGTATGATTTGACCTCATACGTCCGTCTGAATTATTTTCCTACTATGCATCCTTCACATAGCTGATTTGGATGGTTGATACATATGGTAGTCCTCTTACTATCTCCTTCTTTCATAGTAGCTCCAATCATTGAAAATTAAGATGTCCAAATCAAAGACATAATTGCCACGATGCATCATCTTTGTAGCACACAAATAAATACTTTACTGTATCATTTTGTATGTTGATGAGAAACATTTAATTCTTCGACATCGGAACCTTAGCTATCAAATTATCTCTGTTGTTTTATGGAGAGGCTATGATTCTTCATTTGAATACCACAACCTCTCTCCAACAATTGTCTCAAGCTTAGGATGTTGCTTTCCATGTTGGGCACATAGTAGACATTAGAAATAAATTGATGTCTCGCATATTTCAAGCGAATTAGGATATTACATCTTCTTTTCACTGTTATTAATGAGTCATCACCGAATGAAACGTGGCCACCTATTGATTCATCTCGCTCCACGAACATGTCTCTCCTTCCACACATGTGATTACATCTTCTTTTCACTGTTATTAATGAGTCATGAGGTTTCTTGCACATCACCCGTCTTCTTTAGTCCTAAAAGAAAGGTTTCTTTGTCTTATTCTTTATTTTCCATAATTATTGATATTTTCCTCAACTTTATTTGTAAGACCCTCGACAATCCTATGCATTATATTTATATTTTTGACATTTATAACATTGACCTTGAGATATATCATACCTCAAATTACGAGTGCTATTTTCTCGCCCTCTTTTTGAAGAGTTTCCTCTCTTATAGTTGTTATTGAAATTATTATTCTAGCTTCTTCCACGATCGCATCCACTTTGTCCACGACCTCTATCTCTTTCTCGATTAGATAGACTTCTTTCTTTTGGCTGATTCTCCTCCATATTTTTGAGTTGTAATTTGAGTAGTTGTTCTACGAGTCCGGACTTTTTCTTAAGTTTCTCTTTATACGCTTGTATTGATCCTTGGAGTTCTTCAATCGTCAATTCTTCCGATTCTTTTGTTTCTTCATTGGTGACTATGATATGCTCAAAGCTAGGATCCAAAGATCAGACTTTTTTTCAATCACTCTTTATCTTCAAATTTTTTATCGTTTCTTTTTAATTGATTTTAAATAGACATTTAAACTTCGGGCTCGGACCGGAATCGTACCAGTTTTTATTAATATTACAGTCCATGTAATCGGACCGGGCTAAGCCCGCCCGGTAGAATCGGGTTGAAAATCATGTCCATGCCCGCCCTATGTGTCGGACCGAGTAGTCCATTGGGTAGCCCATTAGTATTATTATTACAATAAATTTTCCTGTATGTTTAACAAAATGTATTCCAAAAAAATATTCAAAACGTCTGAATTTTTTCCGATAGACAAACACTTCAATTTTAAATAAAATATTCATTCAAATTTCAATTCATCCTTAATATTTGGCAGTGGCATCTCTTGTATCATAGTTCCCTTCACAGTTCACACTTCACAATCATTTTCAATAGACACCAACTGCTTCGTGAATGACATCTGAGTCGGGGACGAGATTACGCATTGTCAACATTATTAGTGCTACAATCAGATGCACCAGAACCAGCAATGCAAAAACTTTTCATGTCATGAATACTTACGAGCATGACACTTATCAATAATTGCCAAAGTAGATGTGACGTACCATTACCGGATCAGCTTTGAAGCGTTTCTTACAATGATTGCATTCGGCCTTAAAACTATTATCTTCCATGCGAAGCCTTTTAATATTTTCCCACACACCAGATTTCAGCCCTTTTCCTGACTGAGAACACTAAGACTCTTGACCGACCTAATTTACTTGAGTCTCCATCTCCGGAATGTTATCCGACTCTTCCATTGTACACTCTACACTAACAAATTTAAGTCGGAAAAAATCAGTACATAAAAATAGTAAAGAAAAACGACATCTCACTCAATAATACAATCGGAGAACTAAAAAGAAACTGGCCTTGATGACATTCAAAGAGAAATTAAATTGAAGAGTTGTAGATGAGAAGATGAAGGAAGGAATAAGAAAAAGAAATTTGCAGCCGACGACAGGCGAACAATGTTTATGCTTTAGGGTTTTCAAGTTTCTTTATTAAAAAAATTAAAATTAAAATAAAAAATCTAATGTAGAATTATCGGGCTAGTGGGCGGGTTTATTTAGCCCGGTTCGGACCCATATCTATGTCCAAGCCCGGCCCTAATCAAAATAGGGTTCAAGCCGGACTTGTCCAACAAACTATTTTTCTGTCTAAACCCGCCCAATTTATCAGGTGAATGGACCAGGGCGGCCGGCCCAGTCCTGTTTTGTACAGGTCCAATTTGAAACGATGACACCTTTTTAACTTTTTTCCAATTTGAATGAGGTTTTCAACTTGTCTCACGTTTCTTTTAAAATATGTTGCATTTGAAAACTTCTCGAAGCTATCTTCATCTAGTGTTTGATAGATGAGATAGAGAATTTTCTTATCTCTCTATCTTGAATCTTTTGAAAACATTTGTGGTGATGTTAGATCTCCATCATTTGTGGATTATTTGCACTCTTTTTCTATCACCTCTCACACACCTTGTGAACTAAGAAATACTTTCATTTGCTACTTCAATTATCATAGTTGTTGTTGTCGAGTGTTGCAATTCAGAAAGTAGTCACGTCGTTTGCCATCTCTCCTTAATCTGATGATGATGGATCTCCTCCGACCTAGCTCTGATACACTTTGTTGAATAAATAAATATCACAACACTCATATTTTTATCTCAAACAAATAAATCACTACAAGAAAGAATTAGATCCACAAAAAACTCTCTGTAATTATCATAATTGAGTAATAAAGTTGAGTGTGAGATGTTAGAAAAATATACACTTAAAGTTCGAGAAAATGTTTGAAATATCGTTAAATATACACATACTTTTCAAGAGATTATCATAATTTAGTTAATAAAGTTGATTATATTGACTCTAAAAAGAAAGTCTATTAAATTCAAAAAATTGCATCTACAAAATGTTATCGTGGTATCAGCAGTTACATTGACCTATCAATGTCATATCTTCACATCACTAATTAGCCTCTACTTACTATCCGGATCAATCTCGGTTGGGCCTAAATAATTTATTATTTTTGGTATGCATATAAAGATGAATGATACACATAAATATTATGTAAATGATTAAAAAATACTTTTTCGAGGGAAAGGATTGTGATTTTTTGCAATAGTAATAAGTATTCTACAAGGAAAATAATACTTCAACAGGTACTTGAACATATTATTTTTTATACAAATTGTAGATAAAATTATAATTTAATGAGAAGAATAGTATAAAGATTTGTGTATGTTATCTTCTGGATTGAGATTGTGGCTACAAGGTAAAAGATTGCATTATAACAGCTTCATTAGGATAACATCATTCTATTCAAAGCTTATGTATTCGAACAAATGCCTAAGCATGAAGACTGAGAAATAATTTCAGAAATTACTACTATTAATAGTGGCGGATCCTCAACAAAAGATTATATTAGAACGACTTTGTTAGAATAACCCTCTTTATGTTCACAAATTATGTATTCGTAAGAAATTCTTAAATATGGGGATATAAATACTTACAAAATTACCTTTATAAGAGTGATAAAAATCCATTGTAAAAGAAAATAGTTTTGTTAGGGATGATTACGTTAATTTCTTAAAAATAACATCCTGTTGAAGTTGTTTTTTACATTGTAATTCATTGATGACATTGAAACAAAACAAGGGGAAAATGACTTTACGTGCAAACTTCTTAAATGTTTGTAAAATCGTTAACTATACTCCTATTATATTATTTTTATCCTTCAATGGTATTTAAGATTGAGTTAAATAAGCTGATTACAGGAACTTTTAAAGAAAAGTGTAGCAAAGCTAAGAACTTCGTCTCTTAATGTCTAGGCCATTACTTACGATCCCTATGAGTCTTTGTAGAAATGTCACCACATAAATTAAGCTTTTTAATTGATTGAAAAGATTGTTACAATAAACTTGATTTATTGAATATTTGTTGTAACAGTTTCATAGTTTTGATTTTTTTTGATTGAAAGGCCAAAAGGAAAAGGTACAATCCGAGGACTTAGAGGATAACTGAAGTTAGTCTGACTCAGTCTAGTCTTGACATCTAGAAAAGTAAAAATAATGACTAAACCGAATACTTTGCCTCGGTACGTACAAAGAATTTGTAATGGACTGAAAACTAAAGTACGACCATGATGACCGTCTTCCAAGAACGCAGTGATAATAAAAGGTAATGACTCTGGGCTTCGAAAAAGATATTTTCGGAGGAAAAACCAAGCACGGTCTAATATGAATTGGTTCAAGCGAAACGTAGTCGAACCAATTGGGTCAATTAACGAAACCGAAAGCCGGAAACTTGACCAAAGCCGAACTAATCCATAAAACATCGTAATGAAACACGTGTGACGTGTGAAACATGTGTCAAAAGTAGAGTAAACCACGAAGGTTGATCAAATCCGGCCACAAACCGAGCATCCGCCACCCACCCGCCACCCAGAAATCCAGCAGCCACCCACCCGAGTCACCACCACCCAATCCGCAACCAAACTGACCCAACAGTAGCTGAACCCAAACCACGACCTAGCCGAGCCAACCCGACCCCAATCCAGAACCCAAACTAGGCAACCCAAGCACCAAAACAAGGGGTACCATGAAACATGGCCCCCAAACCGACACCCAACTGAGCTCACAAAAATGGATCCGAAACAGCCGCCATTCAACCCAATCGAGTACAAAAAGAACAGAGCACCGAGAGTTGACAACGACGGTGAAAGGTTGAACAGGTGAACCAGCCGCCGCCGTCAACCGAGTGAAAGATTGGAAAGAGGGAACCACCGCAACTCCTACAGCAAGCCACCTCATGTAGACGTCCGCACATCCTAACTGCCAAACCCTGAACATCCTAACTTCACAGAAAGCGGAGAGAGTCGGCGGACAGATGGGAGAATAAAACCAGTGTTGTCGGCAGAGAGTCGGCGTTCATCATTCTCCACTTAATGGAAACATTACTGTTTTTTGTTTCATAGTTTTGATTGAAAACCCTACAACGTGCAGCATTGTTCAGCCGATTTAAATGGATTATTATCGTAATTTATTGATCAAATTTATAAAATAGGTTTTATGAGTACTCCATCTATTGAAATATAATTGTCCATCTTTTCATATTTGGATGTTTTAAATTAATTGTCCACTTACTATATTAGTAAGTATTATATAGCAAAATTCATATTTTACCCTATAACCTATTAATCACATAGTTTCTTTCAAATATTTCCTTGCAAAATTTTATGAACTTTTATTCAAAATATAATATACTTAGTGAATTCAATGTTCACCTTATTTGAACTATAAAATTTATATTAAATTAAAAAGTTCAAGTTGGTAAGTAATTTAATGAAGCACTGAATAAGGGCATATGTGAAATAACATAAATTTTCTTAATATATGTGAATTATAAAGTGGGACAATTATAATGAAATGGAGGAAGAAAACGCATGAGTGCGATTTGGGATTAAAGTTTCGTTAAATAATTGAATCCGGTTTCTGTAAAACCAGATTCATTATAAATGATGAGTGGTTATGTGATTGTACATCACGTAGAATCTGATGATTTCAGTGGGTTTGGTTTATTTCGTCACTAGTCCGGTATTATAAATGCGGGTCAGCGTGTGAATTTACATCACATAGTCAACATAAATGAGGCATTTGAGAAAGGATTTTTTTTTCCGAAATGCCCTTGTCCCATTCAAAACTTTCCCAAATGCCTACTTACGAAAAAACTTTCTCAAATGCCCTACTTCATAATGTATCTGGTCTTGGCAGACCTGTATTGTTAGAAAGACATCGGATTCCTTTTCAAATAAATAAGTCATCTGCTCATCCGACGTGGATCCCATTCAGTTGCACAGTCAGCCCTTAAAGGAATCCTACTTTGACAAAATCGGACTCATTAGAGAACCGATTCCATCAAAACCGGACAGATTTACAATATTGTCTCTCTTGAAGCCACCCCTCTCGTCCACTCTGTGACATCTCTCCTCCTCAAATCTTTGAAATTAAGCACAAATTGGTTGTAGATCGAAGCTGGATGCCATGGAAGGAAGGAATGATGATGATTTCGAGGTTAGTTTATGGTTAGGATTTTGAAATTGAGTATTAATATTAGGATTGTAGGATTTGATTGTTATTAGGGTTCTTGGATTTGTGTGATGTTAAGGTTATAAATTTTGTTAGTTTTGTGGATTAATCAATGGTTTTGTATATTAATTTTGAATTGAAGGTTTTGATATACATAAGATCTTTTAGAAAAATGTTGTTGTTAGTATGTTGTATAATTTGTTTATTTAGGTGTTGGATTGAATATGTTATTGTAGTTAATGTGCTGAGTAATTTGTTTATTTAGGTGTTGGATTGAATATGTAGTTGTTAATATGTTGTGCAATTTGTTTATTAGGTTTTGGATTGAATATGTTGTTGTTGATATGTTGTGCATTTTGTTTATTTATGGTTTACGATTGAATATGTTGTTGTTAATGTGTTGTGTAATTTATTTATTTAGGTTTTGTATTGAATATGTTGTTGTTAATATGTTGTGTAATTTGTTTATTTAGGTTCTGAATTGAATATGTTGTTATTAATATGTTGTGTAATTTGTTTATTTAGGTGTTGGATTGAATATGTTGTTGTTAATATGTTGTGTAATTTTTTTATTTTGGTTGGATTGAATATGTTGTTGTTGTTCATACGTTTTGTGATTTATTATTTAATATTAACGATATTGTGACTCCCATATCGATTGATGGCTATGTCTTAACTCAGTAGCGTACTCATCATTCGAAGAAGTGTGGAATGATCCGATAAGTTGATAATTTATTTTTACTTAATGTTATATAACTTTGTTTTTTAACATTTATTAATGAACATTATGTATTATCTTGCAGGCTGGTAAAATCATAAAGTTTGTGTATCGCCAGATGTGGGGTATGGATCCCAAGATTGTGCCGCATATAGTACGTGTTGATTTTTACACATGGACTCAAGTCCAAAAAATTGCAGCCGATTGGTCATTGTTGTCAGCATTGGTGGAACGGTGGAGGCAAGAGACTCACACATTCCACCTAACAGTGGGTGAGTGCAATCACTCTTCAAGACGTTGGTTTACTTACATGATTGCCCATTGAGGGAGAGGTCATTTGCAAAAGGAGGATCATAAGTGGAAAGCGATATGCATACAGTTGTTAGGGCTTATCTTGAGTGGCCTAAGCCCCTTACCTTTGCTCGACGTAAGTGGTTTTTGAACCATACGACTGGTATCAGATGATGCTAATGATGAGGTCATATAACGATATGCTAGGGCGTATCTACTTTGCATGTTAGGATGTTCATTGATGCTAGATTTATGTGGAGACAGAGTACCACTTCATTACTTACCGTTGTTGGCGAATCTAGATGTAGTGAGTTCATATTCTTAGGGAAGTGTTGTTCTTGCTTACCTTTATAGACAGATTTGTAATGGAGTGCGTGAGGGGCACAAACAAATGAGTGGATGTATTATCTACTGCAGCTCTAAGGTTGGAAGAGGTTCACTATAGGTATGCTGATCAGTGTTAGAAATGTCTATTTTAAGCCACTACTTTCATGCTTATTTCCCATGATTAGAACGTAAAATATATTACTTTTGATACTTGGATTAATGTTTCAGGTCAAAAACACGATTTCCGCCTTTCGAAGGAGCATACGTGGAAATATGAGGAAAAGCACGTGAATTCAGCCTAAATCAGACACAATTGGGAGCATTTCTGCAATCCTTAGACCGAGTGTACTAAAATACTTGATTCGAGCTAAAACAAGCCAAAGACTCATGATTACTCGACCGAGTAAACACACTACTCGAGCAAATCAACACGTGACCAAGACTCTTCGTATGGACTCTCTCCATTTAATACGAGTGGATAAGCTAGACCTTCCATTTACTTGCATTTACTCAACCATTTGGATTACTCTTCACTATATAAGCATCACAAGAGACACAAAGAAGAGAGCTCGGGTGGAAGAACTCGAGAGACCCTAGAGAGAAGTGATTGAGAGTAGTCGAGTACCCAAGTGGGGAAAGCTAGAGAGAGAGCTTGAGGACCGTTCGAATTACACGAGACCATCCAACTTCACTTTGCACTCGAGCTACCATTACACGAACAAGAAGAGGAGCAACAGCTTGGAACTCGACCGTGGAACATCAATCACTGAGAATTTCTAAACTTTACTCTTGTTTTATTTATAATCAATTGAATATGTTTTCATTCTCACTCGAGATGAGTGACTAGTTTCCTTATGATGGGGATTTGATGAATCCCTAATGCTTATGAGTAACTTGAACATGATTATTTAATTTACATAAATCAATTCTTGTATGACTATTATGTGTGTTGAATCATACCCGAACACTATGTCTAGGTGTCCTGACAAAACGTCTAGAAGAGTAGGTCGAGTAGTATTTTCTAGGGAAGGACCGGGAGGTGAACTTAGACTATTTTGGAATCAATACAACCATTAGATCGAGTATATTAGCAAAGCGGGAGCAGCGAGTATATTTGGTGCATGAATGTATTAATAAGCGTATTTGGACAGATTAGTGAAAACACCGGGAGGACTGAAGCTAGTCGAGTAGATGTTTACGTGCGAGTCCAACATTCGGGAGTGAGGATTCGTATGCTAATGCTACTCAGTCTAAATTCTATAATATAAATCCAACATTCGGGAGTGAGGATTTATATTATCATATAACTATACGTTCTAGATTAAATTGTCATCAAGAAGGAAATTCATAACTATAATCTATATCTTGCTCGAGTGAAACCATAAGTATTAGCGGAGGATTCTCATCCTTGTCATAGTTTTATATTTGATAACAAAACCCTTTTTCCAAACATTGCCTTTAAAAAACAAAACACTTAAGAACTATTTTGAAAACTAGTAATCGATTTTAAAGTATAACTTAACTCCACTGTTCCCTTGGGTTCGACACTAGGTCACCCCTAGTTCTATAAATTCTTTTGAGTTGCGTGTTGGAATATTTATCTACTAAATTGCACCACGTCATATGCCAAGAGGAATGGATGAGATTCAGGAGCCGGAAGCTCCGTATATTGACCCTTTCATGAGAGGTTCATGGTCTTACTCGTAAGTTGTTCTATTATTTTTGCATCTTTTATTTATGATGATATATAGTATTTATTAATGTATTTTTATGTTGTAATGATAATATATAACATTTGTCATGTGTTTTATTAATGTGTTTTCTATTGTTTTTATGACGTGCAGGAAATGGAGTGGTCCAAAATCTTACAGAAAATACCATACGGTTCATTGGGTTTCTACCGAGATCAACTTGATCATATGAAAGATGATGATTTCATTTGGTGCCATACAATCAGAACGTATTCCATTTGCTGAATCCATTATGTTTGACAGGACATTACATAGGAATATAATAAGTTTTTACATTACATACATTAACATATCTCACTCGGTAGATCCAAAAGGACACGCCCTCCTATTGTGACCAACACCACGATATAAACCACATCGCCTACCATCACTGGTACGATGTCCCATAAATATCTCATTGTGATGACGCCTAGATGGATTTCTTTCCACCTTTGATCATTTGAATGCTCGGGTTGGAATATGAGGCATACCTTCATTAGGCCTCTAGCAAGACTCATCCGAAATGATATTGTAAGTATGTGACCACGTGGCATGAAAAGTTTCCAACTTATAGAAAGGATCAACAAATTGAGCGTATCTCAAACTCGCACTTTTATAAACTGCCAAACATGACTACAAGGATAATGAAATATAGTCCACTTGCCGCATGTATATGTCCTTTCGTTAAGATTAACACTATGACGCGTGTGTTTTTGGACCGTCCGTACTTGATAAACTCCTTTGTTTGGATCAAACACTTGACATTATGACGATTTGCTTTCTCTCTAGCTCCCTCGGGTTAAGGTCTATCTTGGTGGGAATGGTGATGCGTTATTGACATACATTTCACGCCATCTGTAGAAGTAAAAGTTGCACTGTTGGAATGTAAACTATACAAGAGCACATATTGGTAGATCTCTAACCCTATTCCGAGGATACACATTTGGTTCCGTCCTTTCTGGTTCTTGCATTACATGGAGAATGCCCATGTGCCTATCCGAGATGATGCATAGTTCACTTCTATTTGTCACACTCTCCCAAATGCACTGCATAAACCAACTCCAACTTGAATTATTGTCGCTTTCAACTATGGTAAATGCAATAGGAAGTATATGGTTTTAAAACGAAACGTCTCAGTCTCTAAATAAATAAAGTAACACTCGTTGTCTAGCCTGCCAAGCCAGGTATCTAATTTCGTCCACATAATCCTTGAATATCCTTGCTTTAATTTTAGCGGGTGACAATCGTAATCTTTCACTTATCACATCTCCAATGTCCAATGCAATAAAATATCTTGTCAAATGGAAATTTGATTTGGGTATGAAGTTAGTGTTCCATGTATGGATACCTCTGTACTTTCTCACTTATCAACAGAATGATGCGTTTTTCTATTTTATAATCATATTAAGCTAAAGGCAACTATCCTTTCCTTCTCGACAGTGAAGTATCGACAGTCGTGTGTCTGACTCCGTGTGATACTCAACACAATGCAATAATGAATACTTCTGCACCGCGTAGATTGCATATACTTTTCTAGAAAATTTTGACCCTATCCTAATTGGATCCAAACAATTCAAAGTTTGAGCGCAAGTACACATCAGCTGGTTCGTTTACATACCATGCTGAAACATCACTAAATACTGGGTTATCAAACACATGTTCAGATTCGGGAACATATTCGGCACCCTCATTGTCAAGTTCATCGAGAAATTCTATCTCATCCCGATCGTATTCATCCACAACACTCATATCAAGTGTGTCTAAACTCGTTATAACCATCGAGTCGGAATCCAAATTGGCCATCTCTAAACAAACATGTTAATAAGTCAAATAAATACATAAAAAACATATTTAACATTTAAACAAATAATTTCAAAATAAACTTACTATTTCACTTGTCAGATTTTATGAAAAGTTAGAATTGTTGCTTTATGATGAAATGAAAACAAACGATATTTATAATAAAGTTTGAGTCCGATTTTCTAGGGCCAGAATTCTTTAAGGCTATCCGGTTTTAATACACCCAGACTCCTTAAAGCTATCTGGTTTTGTAAAGACTGGTTTCAGAGTTTTTTGTATCATGCGTGAATTATTGCTGAATGATTTGATTATTTCTGTGCAATCCGGTCTTCATGAACTAGAATTAGGCTTTTTTCGATCATGCATGAATTATTTCTGACCCGTTCAATTATTGTTGCACACACCGGCCATACTAAAATCGGAATTCTTAATGAATCCGATTTTGGTATAACCAGATTGTTAAAAAAATACTGACTGAGTGTCCTCGTCAGATCCACGTTGGATACTAGGGGGAATAAATTTGTTTTCAACGAGTCCGGGTCTGATACAATCGAATTTTCAATTTTTCTAACTATCCGGTCTTGTTCAAACTTTATATTATATTTTTAAAGAAATCTGGTTTGGTAAAACAGGATTGATATCGAAGTAGGCATTAGGAAACCTTTTTTAAACTAGGGCATTGGATAATTTTGAACGGGGGAATTTCTAAAAAAAATCTTGAAAAGTTACCTTTGAAAATGGGGCAATTCTAAAAACAATCAGCAAATTGATGAAAACAATTTAGAAATACCCCAGTCTCGAATCAAACTTTCTCAAATACCCCAATTTTAGAAAACGTTTCTAAAATGTCCCACTTTTGAATGAATCCAGTCTTAGCAAAATCAGATTGCTTGAAATCGGACCAATTCGGTCTTTTAAGCCCGGATTCTGTCGAAAATAAATCCATATACAACGTAGATCCATATCACCCACTCAGTCAGCATTTTAAATCAATCCGGTTTTGCAAACACCGGATTCACATACCGCAAATTAGGTTTTGCAGGCAAGTTACCCCTTTCTCAATTTCAACATTCTCTCCACCCGACCTCTCTCAATTCGACTCAACAGATCCAACGTCACCCCTTTCTCAATTTCAACACATCTCTCCACCTGGCCTCTGTCAATTCGACGTCAAAGGATCTGACATCAACAGATCCGATGTCAACCCTTTCTCAATTTCAACACATCTCTCCACCCCGCCCTTTAACTAAATCTTTACTTTCACCGAATTACATCGGATGTCTGATACGTTGCTCGACAATGTTTAAATGTTTTCTGACGATGATAAGCAAAGAGCACGAACAAAACCGGATCGATACATTTTGTTGATTGGGATCCACGTCAGATACGCCATCAATTCGGGATTAAGGAGACCGGATTCGTCCGTTTTCAAATATTTTGATCTTTGAAGGATCGATTTTATTGTTTTTCTAACAATTCGGTTTTGCAAAGACAGATTCATCTAAAGTAGGGCAATTCAGAAAGATTTTTTGATGTATCGAAAAAAAAAAAAGATTTTTTGAAATTAGTGTATTGGAGAAAATTTGTTACGAGAGTGGGGCATTTCTAAAAAAATTTCCAAAATGATACTAACCAACATCCGACTTCGGCCGCCGTCCACGGCGTCGTTCAATCCACCGCAATGTGCGCTTACCAAGCAAGGCGAGCGCTTCCTCACCTCTCTCTCAACCATCGCCGATGACTCCACCGCCACAAACCACCTTATCCGTAAATTCGTCACATCGTCTCCCAAAGCGGTTACTCTCACAACTCTCTCCCACCTCCTATCGCCGACTCCAATCGTTCACCCACACCTGTCGCTCCTCGCTCTTCCGGTAATTCCATTATCATCACTTAAACCGATTGTTAACGAATCCGAAGCTTATTGGTTGATTTTCAGCTGTACAGGAGGATGAGCGAGGCGCCGTGGTTCAGTTGGAACCCTAAATTGATCGCGGAACTAATCGCGTTGTTAGAATCTCAATCTCGATTCGACGAAGCTCGGATTCTGACCTCGGAGACCGTGTCCAAATTAGGTTTACGAGAACGTGAGCTGGTGTTGTTTTATAGCAATCTAATTGAGTGTAAATTGAAGTACAAATCTGTTTCGACAAGCTTAGAGCCTTGGGAAGCTGAGGCTTGTCTTAGAGAAATGATTTTAAGTTCTTCATCTGTTTATGTGAAGTTAAGGGCTTATGAAGCGTTGGTCAGGGCATTGTGTGAGATGGGAAGAGTGGTGGAAGGTGAGGGATTGGTTAAGGAGATGAGGAGAGCGGGGCTGAAGGTGTCGGTTTTTGAGTTTAGATGTGTGGTGCAAGGGTATGGGAGGATGGGGATGTTTGAAGATATGATGAGGAGTGTGGATGTTATGGAGGCGGGATTTGGGGTTGATACGGTGTGTTCGAATATGATTTTATCGTGTTATGGAGAGTATAGGAGATATGTGGAAATGGCAGGTTGGGTAAGGAGGATGAGGGAGAGTGGTGTTGGGTTGACGATTAGGACATATAATTCGGTGTTGAATTCTTGTGAAAAGATGATGGTTTTGATGAGGGATGTGAAGGGGCTTCCATTGTGTATGAAGGAATTGGTGGATGTTTTGGATGGAGATGAGGGGTCGGTGGTTAGGGAGCTGGTTGAGTCATCGGTTTTGAGTGAGGTTATGGAAATGAGTTATGCAGAGGGTAAGCTGGATTTGCATGGGATGCATTTGGGGACGGCTTATTTAACTATTTTGCAGTGGATGGAGGAGTTAAGAGTGAAATGGAGTGGCGGAGAGTTGATGATTCCGCAGGAGATGGTAGTTGTTTGTGGATTGGGGAAACACAGTATGAAAAGAGGGGAATCACCTGTGAAAGAGATGGTCAAGGTAGTCCTGGCAAGAATGGAGAGTCCTTTAAGATTGGATAGGAAGAATGCTGGTTGCTTAAGAGCTAAAGGAAAAGCGGTCAAGACCTGGCTGTTCGAAAAACATACTGGTCTTGAGGTGTAGGCTAGTCTACTTTTAGTAAGGCAACAATTATTTTGTCATACACAATTGTAATTAGATCCAGTAGATATGACGACAGTGCTTGTGTAGCTAACAATTGCAAAGCATTGACCATCAAATATGAAAGTGTGTTTACTATTCACCTCTGATCATTCATCGTTAGATGTTTTGAATAGAGAACATAAAGCTCTGCTTGGTCGCATGGAAAAATGAGTGAAAAAAAAGTATTATTGAAAATATTAAAAAATATTCGGATGAAAAGAAAATGAAAAAAGAAAACAGTGTAAATTTCTCGTCTCAATTTTCTATATAATTTTCCTTAATTTTCTTTTCACTATTTTTTACTGCATCGAAACGATGAATAAAGTTTTTAGCTAATGCTCTGTCAGCTTGTCAACTGTAATGATAATGGTTAAGCTCAGAACTATTTGTTTCCACACTATCAAATCTATTAGAGCAACAAAATTTTCCAAGAGGATAGTAAGGATGATTATCATGTCTCTTAGTTAAGCTACTTAGTTCTCTTGATCAACCCCAGGCCTGTCAACTATATGTTAGTGTCTTGCATTTAATTTTCCCAGCCAGGGGGAACTCTAGTGGAGTTGGGACCAACTCCAGGCATTTCGCGGACATTGATCTCCACCGGGTAGAAGCGATATTGGAGATCTACTTCTTTGAAAATCTTGACCATTTCTTCAACCAGCTGAGCTCGCCGTTCCCACCTTTCACCCATGTCTTGATGGTTCATTTTGTGACTCAGCCATACAGAGAATTTCAATCTCTGGAGCCCCTCTACATCTCGCAGGACAATCATTGGAGATGGCTGCCAGTGCTCTGGTTTATTATCAATGTAACTGCAGTTGAAAGCATATTGGTCATTAATAGGTAAAAAACACTGAGCAAACACAACCATGTATGGCATCAAACTTACCAAGTTATTCTTTGTTTGATCTGTGCTATTTTCTCTACTGGTGTAGCAATGTGCACACAGAAATCGACTGCATCTCCCATGTCAGGGCTGCGATAATAGTTGTGGATTGCTTTAGTTGCTAATAGACTGTTAAGATATACGATCTTCTGATTGTCAAATCTCAAGAAAACTGTAGACATTATGTTCATTTCTTCAACAATCATCTGCAGAACATATAACATCACATTAGGCCAGATCTTTGAAGAAAATTACTTATAGAACTATTACATGATTCAACTATGCAAGTGAAAACTGGAGTTCTTACCTGAACCCCATCAATTTCACACCTGTCACCAACATCAAAGGGGTGTACAACAAATAAAAATATGATGGCCTCGAATACGGTCTTCAATGTGTTTCCAAATATGAATGCAGCAACCACAAGCTGAGAGCTTACTAGGAGGATCAGTTTACTTGTTGCTATACCAAGAATAATGAGCCAAATGACTCCAATAATTATGCCAACAATGACATTCACCATCTTGTGAAGCCTATTGACGGCAGTCTTAGTATCATTCAATGTCAAGGCTAGAGCTCTGCGTTCACGGAATGCATTGACCTGAGACATTCAAGCGTTTGCCAACCTCATCAATATTTTCATATATATGAAAGAAAATTATTGTGGTTGACCATGAAAAGGGTAACACCATTTCAGAATTATATTACAATTTTCAAGCAAGCACGTGTGCTAGTGGTGGAAAGAGGTTGCCTTCGAACCAATATGGACAACCAAATTTATGTAATGATGCTTACCACCCAATTTTTCAAGCATGACTTGCTAATTTTGCCACTTTCAGAGGCTCCTTCAAACAGATGTAGTGTCTTCTCGGCCTCATCCTTTTCCATGAATCTCATAAGATCCTCAAAGTATATACACCTACAATAAGGAGCTTTTGTTGTGACTTTCATGTCTTTAAGATGAAACATCAATGATGGAAACCAGCATATTAAGACAAAATAGCAGATTATTTTTTAACCAGAAAACATTTTAGAAATGTTCATGCTATGGACACTTCACTTCATTTAGCCTATGTATTGGTAATTTCGTATTGTATTTGCATATCCGTACTACACTCAATTTTTGTGTATTTAATGTTAAAAAGCGTAGTTCATAGATAATCAAACTATGAATACAAATATACGGCATGCAAATGTTCGGCACTTGTAGATCAAGTTTCAAACTTGTAATCAAATGTTATGAAGTAATATAATTTATTTATAGATATAATTTGTATTTTATATTTTATAGCGCTACTAAGCCAGGCACCACTGTTATATAGTTCAAAAGAGAGGCAGGGAAGTAGAGTTTAACTAAATTTTTGAGAATCAGTTAACCTACTTAAAGCTAAATTTCTTTAGAGTAAAGTTAGATATTAAAATTATAAAATTTACTACAACAGAACCACCAAGTGAAATATATTTTACAAAGTCAGGAAGAGAGCTTACTTGGAACGTAGCTTAGCAACATTCTGGAATATTTTCTTAGCTGCAGCTTTTGCCTCAACTTCACTTTTGATTTGCATCTGTTTTTCATCCACCTGTGTAGCATCTAGTAATTGTTCATCAAGAGTAGTTAGGGATCCATGCCGGACAATGTTCATCAACCGCTTCATATTCCAAGCAGACACGTTTTTAGGATTCATCCTGTGCAAATGATAAACAGGTACTCCATCTTGCTTCTTTGGGGTCGCTCCAGATCCGGAAAAATTGTGAGCCTTAACTTTAGAATTCATATCCATCACTCCGCTCTTTCCATCTTGGTGACTCTTCTTAAATGTAAGTGCACTCATTTTAAGTTCAGGTGGGATATTAACCCCGGCATTCTGAAGTATTTGCATATCCTTGGAAAGCCTTTGTTTTTCTTCCTCAGCATGTTTCATCTCTACCAAAGGAGGACCCGAGAGAGTCTCAATCACATACTGATTGAACAATGACTCATGAATCCTATCAAAAAATGTACTTACATGGTATCCGGAGGCCAAAACCTTAACCATAAGCGTCTTCACCAGCCATATCAACGTCCCAATCAAAAAACACACCAAAATCTTCGTAACGTACTGAAGCAGCTGTCTGTCCATCTCTTTCTTTACCCTCTTATCAAACAAAAATTGCCATGTCAACAAAACCAAACCCAACCACAGACAATTCTGAACAGCCCTCCGCAAGCCGTAAACAAAATACAACACTCTCCTCCTGAGCAAAAAGTTACGCATAATCAAAAACACAACTATCCTCATAACCCATCCAGAAACCAACCTCCCGCATATTAAAACCAATACCAAAACTTCCCATTTCCATAACTTCAAACTCCAAACATTCTTAGCTTTCAGCACAGGAATAGTAAGACTACAAACTAACGCGGCAATGATCAAAACAAGACTAATCCACTCAGCCATAGTCACTAAACTAAACTTAAACTTGTTATAATCATCAGGCAAATCCTCATCCAAAAACGGATCATCTTCGTCCTCATCAGTCCTTCCCGAGATAAATCCAGATTTAAGCTGCCCGGATTTCCCTGGCATGTTACAAGACTTCCTCTCGTTGTTGTGTAATTGATCAGTTCCATTCCCAACCGGATCCAACAGCCTGGACTTCATCTTAGTACTCTTCAACAAAGTCGACTTCCGTTGATACACATCATTTGAAGTACATCTCACAACCTCCGGATCATCCGATTTACTCCCTTTAGTTGATGAAAACGTCAAATTCATCTCTTTCGAATCTACATTCTCCGACACCGTCGGCATCCCCGGGCGGCGCAACTCATCCATCTCCAAATCCATATCTAACGAAATCTCACCAGACGCTTGCTGCCGATGCAGAAACTCTCCAATCAACTTCGACGGCGGATCAACAATATCACTCGGAAGCCTATAATCACTACTGTCAACCTCTCTCTTCCTTCCGACGTCGTCGTCATCATCGATGTGGACTATCATCATCTCCTTCCGGTGCGACGTCGTATTCGCTTGGGCGTCGCGTATGTCGAGGTGCGGTAGATTGTCGTTCATGGCGATTTGTGCTGAGTGTGTGTGTTGAGGTGATTTGGCGTCGGATTGAATATTAAATGATCCGTGAAATGAAAAAGTAGTCCGGGGTTTTAGTTTAGGCAGGTTTTGCGTTGCGAGTATTTATTATTTATTTGAATTTTGGAGGACGCGTGGATCCCAAATGGAAAGGCTTAATATGGAGTAGAGGAAATTGATGAGTTGGCAATGACACTTCATCACCTGCTGTCTATTTTATATTCTTTTTTAATGAGTACTCACTAGTTATTGGTGGACAGAATAACTTGTTAACAGGAGAAAAAAGATTTAGAGGGTGAACATAAATTTTGTTGGATGGATCGACATTATTTTAATCGTTGATTTCTATTCATAGACGGTTGATATAGATAATCGTCAATCTTGATTGTTCGTGTATTTTGCATATTCAATCATTTATTTTAATAAAATTAATTTAATTTCAATCGTCAGATTAATCAAAACCAGTAGTTAAGATGATGTCCTTATGTCTTCCAAAAAATTGATGTTCTTTTAGATCATAACTGTTAGGGACATTAAATATGAGTTGAAATCGAGAGGGACACTAAATATATGTAAGATGGAAGGACAAGATCATGACCTTTAATTTTTAAAAATTGATGGTTGTCATTAGTTTGAACTTTGATTTAATTTAGGGATTTATATGCACAAAATATGTGGCGGTTATGTGTGATGGTTATTAATCGGAACCGTCAAATTGATAAGAATCAACAGTGTTAATCATGTCTCATTGTCTAACCTAATATATGTTGTCTCACTTGAACTTTATCCCATTAAATATTTGTGAGATGGAATGAAAGCATCTCAATCGTTGATTTGATATATCTAACGATTGAGATTAAAATTGAGTTTTGATTAAAATGAGCGGTTGAGTTTGTAAAATGTACGGGCGGTTGATTTTACGTTTATTTTTATTTAAATCTCACATGTTGGATTTATGAGAATTAATGTTTAAGATGATGTCATACGATCCTACGAAAAATATAAATATTCCTCTTAAACCATTTTTTATGAATAATTGTCAATAAAGTGTTTTATGTAGAAGAGTTCGGATCTAGGGAGACAATGAAATTTCGTAAGACATAAAGATATTATCAAAATCATTGATTTTGATTGATTTAACGGTTGAGATTTAATTAATTTTTAATTAAAAGAGGTGGTTGAATTTGCAAAATACACGGGCGGTTGAAATGACGGTTATCAATATTAACTATTGGATTAACAGAAATCAACTATTGTGATGATGTCCTTCCATCTCACAAATATTTAATTGTCTTCCTAGAACCTCACTCTTATGTAGAAATAGTAAAAGAGTAGTTATGGGCTTTTGTGATTTATTATTAAAATCTATTAAAGCAAATTCCATATAAATTTTGTTAAATAAAACACGATGCGTAGCTAACCAATCATCCACGCGCAATAATAGGATCTTAACGTTGTCCTCGATTTCATTCAAAGATTAAAACACAGGTCACAACAAAGATTTAGCAAATCTCCGCATACCTTTTTTTTATAGCGGTTTACAATGGGTACAAATCGTCTAGATCTCATACACGAAAATTTTATTCTAATCATTGGTAGCACAGGTCACAACAAACACCTTTACCCAATTATCGACAAGCATGTATTAGTCATTCAAGTGCGCATGTCTCTCCGCTCTTCTTACACAAACATTCCAAGAATACCGACGTGAACATGCCCCACGTCCAAAGACAAGCAAGAAAGAAAACCTCCTGCAAGATGCACAAACACAACCTCATCGCATACTTGATTGGTGACATTTTGTATACTTCTCTGATTTTGGCTTTCGCAAAACTACATTGCATAGGGAAATTGGAATGTGAACGCAATGGAATGTTTTGCTTGTACATAAATAACATGACGATGATAGCTTACAATAATAAAAAATCATAGTTCTCGATTGACACTCACCGTAATCTACGATATTTACCCTTTAAAAATACTAGAACTAGTGTTTATGCCCATGAATATGTGCATGTACTTTTTATTATAAATTTACACATTGATAGATGATATTATTATGTGAAGTAATAAAGGGTAAAATTGGAAAGTGAATATTATATAAAATGACAAGTAAGATTAGCAACCATGTTTCAATTTTTTTTAAAATGTAGGATGAACACTTAAAGTTTTGCTTAATGCACAAACATGATCTCACTCCACACTTAAAGTTTTGCTTAGTCCCTAAGCAAATTCTAACATTTAAATTGAGAGAATGATTTAGAGAGCTTCTCTCGTCTGAAGGTAGTCCATGCATGAATTCCCCCCATTATTCATGGCTAAAAAATCAAACTCATCAAAATGTTAGAATAAATTGCGAAACACATTAGGAGTTTATATGCGTAGAGAATCGAAGTCAAACATAATTAAACATTCAATAAATGTCTTGAGATTATATAACAAGTTGTTTGAATTACGAAAGAAGAAATAGGATTTTTAACGACCGAGTCATTATTGACTCGGTTGAAATTTGTTCGCGACATGACCGAGCCAAATTTGACTCATGTGCATTGGTGACTGCCTCACTGATGATTTGACCGAGTCAAATTCGACTCGGTTGAAGAGGAAAGTGACTGGGGCGAGTCACTTGCTCAGTGCCGAATGTGCCAACTGAGTCAAAAATGACTCGGATGACTTGAAAATTACTCGGTCGAGTCATTTTGAGAACAAAAAATCCCGTTTTGGTTTCCAACTTCCTAGATCAAATTCCAAACAACTTTTAACATTACGCAACATTTCAAAACACAAATTTAAAGCATTACGAGTCATGCAAATGTCCTAAAACACAAATAGCATAAAGAAACATAAGTTCAAACAAGTTTAAAGAATAAGATCAAGTTTTAAGACATCACATGGGAGTTCACTTAGATGTAGGCTTAAAATTAGGCCTTTGGGTCATGCTTCTTCTTACTCCTCCGCTCATAGTACTTTGTAGTGTAGCGGGAGACATCTTCCTCACCTTCATCATCTTCATCGTCCTCCTCACTCTCTTCTTCTTCCTCATCTTCTTCCTCATCTTCTTAGTCATCTTCATCCTCATCAGCATCTTCTTCATCACCAACTCCTTGATTAACGTTGACTCACCCTCCTTGATTGTTCACTTTATCCCCACCGGTTTAATTAGCATTGTAGTGGATAGGAGGTATTGGAAATGGTTGTACGGTGAAGGAAGATCCACCCATCCCGAATAACCTCCTTGAGCATATAGAGTGTGGAGGGAACTTACGTGTCAAGAGAAGTAGCTATCCACCTTGTCGAATCGTGCCATGATAGCATCATAACCTTGTCCAAATCCGTGATCTGTAGGTAGAGGAGTGGATAGCTAGGGAAATTTGTGGTGAGCGGTGCTTGAGTGAACTCGTATGGCGGATCCTCCTCGGTAGGAGGAGCATCATCAAACACTTCATTCGGTGGGGGAGGAAGATCTTGGTATCCTTGCTTCACTCGGCAAAGCTTTTCACGTTTTTGGTTCCTTTTTGGCTCATCATCTCTAACGAGCCAAGTATGATCTATCCAAGAAATCGTCCTCATATGTCTCATAGCTTCCAATGTGAGTGGCGTCTTCTTTATAGTTGTTCCCCAGTCAGGTGTAAAGCCTAAGCTCTTAGCTATGAGAGTGATGATCGGTCCCTCCCCCAAGGAATTTCCTTTATGATTCGGATCGAGGATCCTCTTGAAATGAGTGGTATAGGTGCCCAAGACGTCAACTCCTCCCCTTTTATCAATAATCCTCATTTCGTCCATGCTTCGGTGTTGATGTATCTAGCTCCATCACTCCTTTAATGAAAATGAGTCGCAATGAGGCGATGGATTATCTTCCATTCGGGGCGAGCTATCATTTGTGCGGTGACACATAGGATGAATTCACTCCCGTTATAGACATCCAAAACTCATCCCGTTCCCTTGCGCTACAAGATATCACTTCATCATGTTGAGATCTACCATAATCGCATCAAATTCTCCCCTTGACAATATCTATTCCCTTCCTCCCAATCTAAACTTCCAATGTTTTACAATCTTAACCGCCCCACCATCCACCGTAAGATCAACATCTCCATAAATCCATGATGCACAAAAAGTGGACAAGAACTCTAAGACAAGCCTCGGGTATGTGCTCGGATCCTCATTGAACCAATATCCTAGGTTGCTTGTTCGTAGCACATTATCAACAATATCCAATAAACCAACTTCCTCTAATGCATTCAAATCCGGATAAATTGAAGACATTACTTTGAAGTTTAGCAACCGTGCATACCTAGCAATGAATTAATCATCATCAAATCCTAGTTCCTCCTCAAACGGGTATGTCAATGGTCCTTGGTTTGGGACTAATGCAAGTGCTCTAGGTGAAACCGGTGGGGAGCTTGATTCATCTTGAATCCTCAAGTTCCTAGTGCCCCTTGGAGGTGGTCTTGGCCTTGGCGGAGTAGCCGTAGCTTTGCTCTTCCCCTTTGAAGCTTTGGACGGGGCTTGGGTGGATGAAGCTTTTTCTTTCCCCTTTCCTTCGATGAAGCTTTCCGTGCTAATTCCGTGTCTCTAGCCATGGAGGAAGTGGGTGGTGGTAGTGGAGATGGATTTTCGGGATTGTGGAAAATTGGAAGAATCGGTGCACGATTTTGGTACCAAATAAAAGCTCTTGATGAGAGGAGCTCAACGGAACCAACGGAAGTGAATTTGGGTAAAAATCGAGGGAGATGTGAGGAGATGACGGTTTGAGGAGGTGGAGGTTTGAGGATCTAGAGTTGTCAATTGAGATAGCAAAAATCTTTTGGAGGGAATGAAGAATTGAATCGAATTATTTGGTTCAATTCGACCCGATTTTTTTGGAAAAATCGTTTTTATTTAAGTAGTGAAAAATCCAACCGAGTCAAAAATGACTCGGTTGAAAGTATATATGACTCGGTCGAGTCACTTGCACAGTGTCAACACGAGGAATTTGACACGGGCGAGTCATTTTGATGTTTAGGCTAATTTGACCAGGTTTGACCGAGTCAAAATTGACTCGGTTGATGGGAATTTTGGCTCGGTCGTGTCGAATGCACAACGCCAACAGGAGGAATTTGACTTAGGCGAGTCATTGTTGAGTCAATCGAGTCATTTTGATTTTTAGGCTATTTTAAAAAGGTTTTGACTCGGTTGATGGGAATTTTGGCTCGGTCGTGTCGAATGCACAACGCCAACAGGAGGAATTTGACTTAGGCATTGTTGAGTCAATCGAGTCATTTTGATTTTTAGGCTATTTTAAAAAGGTTGGACCAAGCCAAAAAAAGACTTTTTGTTGAGAATTTTGACTCGGTCGAGTCAAATGCACAGAGGAGGAAATTTTGAGCGAGTCATCTTTAACTCGGTTGGGGTTCAAAGTGATTCGATCATCCCAAAAATGACTCGATTGAAGTTCTTTTTATCCCGAATTCTCTCCAAATCCAAAAAATATGCTAAAATCCACAAATTAATCACGTTCACTCATTCATTCCAGCTCAAGTCTTACACCATTAAAATCCTTAGGAATATTCCAATTTAAATCACATTTAAATAAACAATTATCATCGGCCAAATTGTAGTTCATAAATTAAAGGGATAGTTACAAGTGAGCTAAATTTCGGTGGTGATTGTGAGAAGAGTTTTTTTGCCGAAAACCACACGTTCATTAGATTAATTTGAACAAAACCATCCCTCCAACTTTTGTATAAAAATAACCACCCTTCAATTCAGTTTTTATTTAGTGCAACCACTCTTTCACTGTTCCGTTACTATTTCCATTAAGTTTAACTGTTGACTTCGTTGACCCTCATTAATTCATAATTATATGAATAAATAACTCCTAATTAACTCTTAAACATATTTAACCCTTAAATTAAATTAATCTCTAAAGAAAACTAACTCAAATCATAATTATATAGTTAAATATTCAATTGACCCTTAAAATTAAATTAATCCTTAAACTAAATTAACTCTTAAAATAATTAATCCCTAGACTAAATTAATCCTTAACAAATTAACTAAAATCATAATTATATAGTTAAATAATCCTAATTATTTATTTAATTAACCCTCTAAATTAAATTAACCCTTGAATTAAAATAATTCTCAAACTAAATTAACCCTTATTCGAAATTAACCCCTAAAATAATATAACCCCAACTTATATTGACATAGTTAAACCATACTAATTAATCTCTAAATTCAATTAACCTTTGAACTAAATAACCATAAGCTAAACCAACCCAAACCATAATTATATATTTAAAAAATATTGTACTAATTAATTATTCAATTAAATCTTAATTTAAATGAATCTTTAAACAATTATCATCAGCCAAATTGTTGTTCATAAATTTAAGGGATGGCTAGAAATGAGCTAAATTTAGGTGGTGATTGTGAGAATGAAAACTACACGTGGGTTGGTTAATTAAGTGATATTAAAAAGCATAATTAAGGTGAAGGATTTGAGCTGGTGAATGAGAGCCACTAGTTACTAGTTAGTGGACCATCAGATTAGATTCTTATTCATGGCTAGCAAAGAGCCACTTAATAAGATTTGGCCATTTTATGTATGACTGAGTGTGTTTAGCCAGGAATGAGTGATAAATTATCAAACATACATGGAGCAATTTTAAGTGTGACTCAAAAGTCGATTTAGGTCATATTTCATGATCCAATATATATTTTATAATTACTATCCAATTACTCGATGTGCGAGAACATGTCAACTGTCATTCCTTATTATTCAACACATTCCCCTTAGCTAAAGTTGTGCATGCAGAGATGTCAACTCTAATATTACGTTGCCCATACATGTGGCACGACTTCATAATAAATCATCGTCTCAACCAGCGTTGACCACGATTACCAATTCACCGCCGCAGCGGTGACCAAATGAGTTGAACACATTCCACATCACAAATTCCCAAGCACATACTGGACCAATCCCCATTTTGACTCAAAAGTCGACTTAGAGGTCATAATTCATGATCCAATATATACTTTGTAATTAATTATCATTCAACTACTCTATGTACGATAACATATCGGCTGATATTTTTTATTATCAACAATGAGTTCATGGATGTATATGTGTCCACAGCTCACCAACCATTTGTGTCAAAAATTGGCACACCTAAACCACTAGGGTGATTGGGGCATCTTTGTAAATGCTCGAGGTCTTAGATTCAATCCTAATGACCACACCTTAAATTGAAGATTTGTAATTGGATGATGTTTGCTTTGGTGGAGCTACATGGAGATGCTTAATTAGAGTTGCATAGAGATGATTGATTGGTGAATTCTCAAGGGAGTGAGAGACTTAGTGAAGAAGATGTCTTACATGGAGATGATTGATTGGTGATTTCTCAAGAGAGTGAAAGATTTAGTGAAGAAGATGTCTTACATGGAGATGATTGATTGGTGAATTCTCAATATGAAGAGCTTAATGGTGCTAAAGGTGGATGCTTAATAAGAAATGTATAAATTAGAGATACTTACAAAGAGCTTAAATGATATCATTGTTTTAGTAGGTCATCGTTAGTTAGATGATTCCGAAATGTATAACAATGAGATACTTGTAAATCCATACTTGTAATCAAAAAAAATTGGTACACCTTAATTCATTGTTGATTTAGGTGTGTCTGGCTTGGCTTAAGTAACAAATGAAGCTGGTTGGGTTGTTAGGCTAACTCCCTTAAGCAAAAATCAGCTGATAAAAAATCTTCATTTTGCTTCACTGAGTATTGACACTGTTGCCATCCAGCAGCAGCTCTAGATTGCCTGAATAGCAAAAAGAAAGCAGAATATATTCAACATGAAATGAAACATGCATGAAGCTTTGGAAGAAAGATCATCATCATAAATATATATTGCTGGCCGATTGTAACAAGCTGACATGTTCTGGTCGGCCGCACCCAGCTCGAAATAGAAAGGCTTGTAAATACTGATGATATACAAGAATTTTTATAAATACTAGAAACTGGAACTTCTACAATCTGTTTGCTATCGGTCATACAAAATTAACCCTGCGTGATACCATCTGACATGCAACACTTAAAAGACACTAATGTCCAACTTGAGATAAAATTAGTAAGTAGATAATTTCAGGAAGAATAATCAGCAATGAGGACAGTGATATTGGTAACTGTCAATCACGACCACCGTCTTTCACAGCCGGAACTATGAGATGGAAAGGAAAGTGGAGATGGAAAGGAAAGTTGAGATATGAAAGGAAGAAGAGATTCAGATCCATTGAAAGACAAGGAAGGAAGTGAAAGAAACGGCGGTTTTGAGATTAAGGGTTCAAATTGATTGTATCAAAAGTTCCATTTCTCTCTTTTTTATTTCACTTCCCTCTTTCAACTATCTATAAAATTTCATTTTTCCCTCAAAAATTTTTACTTTAAAATTATATTTTTCATTCAAAATATATGAGAATCAATGAAAAATCATTGATATGGTATAAAATATACACAAATCTGAATCACTTATGCATATAGGTTTACGGTTAGATTTAATAAGACTAGAAATTATATTGTAATCATTATAAAGTTGACATAAATATTTATAATTTAGTCTTACAATAATTATAATATTATGATAACATTGATTACCCTAAACTTTAGTTCACTGTGTTATTTTTAGGGGTAATTGCAGTAAACCACCATTCTAATACCCCGTTTTGCAGTAAACAATCATGTTAACGACTAATTACGAAATGAGTATATTATAATAGCGTTATTATCAAAAAACCACCATTTCCACAACTTCGTTAGAAATTGTAAAACACGCGTCATATGACGCGTGGGGTATATAATTTTAATTCGGACAATTTCAAAAAACCACCATTATAATGTCTTGTTTTGCAAAAAACCACCATTTAAACAAATAATTACAAAATGACTCTATTATAATATCCCAATTATCAAAAACCACCATCTGAATGTATAGGTAACGCTAGGGAATGAGGTTGAGGCTATGATTGTGGCTATCTTTGATTAGTAAGGCAGTATACATTTATTAATTTATAATCCATACTAGGCACGAAACCTAATGAAAGCATATTTGCAGTTGCGGGTGTGGTGAGAAGCTGTTATATTTTAGCTTAGAGCCGATCTTTAAGATCAAAATAGAAAAACAATTAGAGTTTAAAAGTAGTGATATAGTAAATCAGAGTTGAGTTCTAGTAGGACATGTATATTTTGTGAGACATAAGGACATAATCTTGGCCGTTGATTTGATTAATTCGACGGTTGAGATAAAAGTTGGTTTTTAATTAATTAGACGGTTGGATTTGCAAAAAACACGGGTGGTTGGTGATTGACAGTTACCAATATCAACCGTTGGATTAATAAAAATTAATGGTTGACATCATGTCCTTCCGTCTTACTAAAAGATGCATGTCCTCCTAGAACCTTATACTAATAAATCATATTTCATAAGATAAAATGAAAAAATTATTTATATTCGATAATCGTTAAACATTGATAATAAACTCTCAAACAATAGTTTCTTTTTGCATTTTCTAACATTATTTTCTTCACTCACTTCCATCGAGATTAAATAGAAGCAGCATGTAGCTAGTAGATACTTATCAACGAGTAAAATTATCATATGAGCCTTTGATCTAGCATGAATAGTGCAGTTGGTAGTACTCTGATAATAAGTTATTAAATGGTGGTTTTTCGTAAAACCGAGATTATAATAGTGGGTTTCGGTAATTAATTTTAATATAAAATAATATTTTATTGCCACTTGTACACGCACTTAACGGAAGTTTTAGCGGAATAGTGCCAGTGGTGATTTTTTGCTAACGGAGGTATTATAATATAGGTATTTATATAATATAGGTATTTCGTAATTAGTTATTAAAATGGTGGTTTACTGCAAAACGAGGTATTATAATGATGGTTTACTGCAATTAACCCTATATTTTAACATTTATATTATGATAAACATTAATTAATTATTATATTATATGATAAACATTTAGATACTGTATATTCCGGTCTATTTTATATTCAAATAAGTCAAAATGACTGATATGTAATTGGACATACTACAATTGCATATCAAGTTTTTGTATCAAAATTCTAGCTACAAGATTTTAATGTTAACCTAAACGAAGAAATTTGAATTTTCAAATAAAATGTTTAAATCCTAATATGGTTGCTAAATCCAAATGAATCAAATTTATTTCTCTTATTTATAATGCATGAACAAGGTTCCTGGAGGATATCTAACTTTTGATAAGACGGTGAGACATAATCTCCACCGTTGATTATTAATCACAACCTCAAACTCATTACCCTATACCCTAAATTCAACTTCAAACATTATACCCTACTTTCAAACTCAATATAAAATCATTTTCAAACTGAATGTACCGGTTAAATATCTTATTCAATAAACATGATATCATGTCTCAATGAAATAAGATAAATACTGATTGGTGCATGTGTCATTAAATACATATGTATACTTGTTAATTGCATTATATCATAATTTCATAACAACGACTTGACTTATGCATGCACATATTACAATTTATCGTCAAATAATGATCAACTTGCACATTGTTTCACACCCAAAAATAACTTAGATACAAAAACAACTTGCGCCTTGTTTCACTCCCAAAATAACTTCCATACAAGAACAACTTGCGCCTTATTTCACTCTTAGAATAACTTAGATACAAAAACAAATTGCGCCTTGTTTCAAGTAGTCGGAGAAATTAAAAATCTACAAATCACAAATTTTAAAGTTATCATAACACACAAAACAACTTAGATACACAAATCTATAACTCATATAAAGTGAAAATATATTTTACTCACTTGCAATAACATATACATACATTTATTAACTTACCGTAAAATATAAGAGTGGATCATGGAACGAAATCGCAGCTGAGCAGCAGGGGAGAGTGATGCTGCGAAGAGAGTTGTGAAATTCCTTGGGCAATTTTGATTTGTAGGTGACAAAGCATTAAATGTTAAGTTTCATTTTTATTCAACACAAAACTTTACGCGACAACAAAATTTGTTGTATTGTTCGGAATTCCCAACAATCGCATTCAATAATGATACGGAGCGTTCCAATCCGTACAAATAACTTTGACTATTCAACAACCAATCTGACGTGGCATACTTTATACAACGTGATCGCTGTCGTGCTATAAGATATGTGACATAAGGTATTTTTGGTAAATTTTCATATTTTGTTAATATAGTATTCCTAGCATATTTCAATATATGTCACACAAAAGAAACGGTTGTATTAAGTTATTTTGCAAAAGTATCTATACGCAACAATATTATTATGCAATACATTTGTTACGTCGCATTACTCTTATGCGATGATAGTTTTATGCGATAATATGTCGGTTTCGTTGCATTAGTGGTAAAATAGTTGACGTTGGGTTTTTTAGGGCGAGTATTGTGAATACTTATCCTAATCACGCGATGTCAAATAAATTTATATGTTCCTAGGGTGACCTAGGGTCGAGTCCCAAGAGAAAAGCCTAGACCTTGTTTTCTACCTATAATCACTAATGCTAGTCTACGAAAGAGGGGGTTTTTATGATGATTTTTTGGTTTATATATCTAAGTCTAATAAACAGAAATAAAATGCAGCAAGAACCCTACTTCATTCCTAGGTTATGAGATAATGATGCAATAATAATGAAGCAAGCATACAAAGTCATGAATGATATGTTTCTTAGGTTATTGTGTTGCGCATTCTAGATTCAACTCTCGCTCCTTCTCTAGAATGGATGCAACACTTAAGTACGATTCTCAAACTCTCGCTCTATTGAATCGTGTTTAGAACTTAAATCCCATAATCTCAACCTCTCGGTCTATTGATCGGTAATTCAAGTCCACAATAATGTTAACCTAAGGTAATGTGTGTTTGTCACTCTCGCACACGAAACACTGCCCTAAACATACAATTCTGAATTCTAAACCTCCTAAGTTCAACTCTCGTTCCTTCCTTAGGCATCTAAAATTCAGAACATAAATAAAGGGAATAAACAAACATATCAAACAAATACTTCATTATGCTCGGTAAAAATTCAGTTTTGCATTACAATCAAACCTAGGAAATCCGTGAGGATTCCCACCACAATACTACTCAGTCATGCTACAAAAGGAAATAAACAAAACAGAAATAAAAGTAGAGTAGAGGTTGCCGGTGTTGGAGAGGAGATCTTTGGCGTTTCCTCAAGCTTCTTGTCGTCGAAACCTTTGGAGTAGCCGCTGAAAAATCCTTCCAAACCGTCCCTCTTGAAGCTTGTTTGCTCCCCGGATAATTGTGTTCTTTCTCTGGCCGTCCAAGCTCTCTTTGTGTGTGTTTAGGGTTTTGTATTTATACTCTTGAATTTCCAAACCCTGAACTTTCCAAAAATCCAGATTCTGCAATATTCTGTCTCGGCCGACTCACTTTTGGGTCGCCCGACCCATATTTTTGGGGTGCCCGACCATTTTCCTCGAAACACCTTCTTTGCCTCCTGACCGACTCACTTTTGGGTCGGGCACCCAAGAAATGGGTCGGTCGACTCATTTTGCTTCCTAGGTCGCCCGACTCATTCCTCGGCAGAAACGGGTCGGTCTGTCTTGAACGACCCAAAAACCATCTTACACTCCGAGTTGGAACTTGACGTAAACTACAAAGTTGTAGATAATTGAAAGAGCTTTCCAACGAGATATCATACATCTGAATCCAAGATCTGTGCTGTGTTCTAGAAGCTTTTAAAGAGCCAGAGGTCGGGCTGCCACTATATGCTGCCATTTACTCGTTTCTGCTCCGAATCATCTGGAATTCGTCCGAACTTCTTCCATTCCATCCCGCATTGATATATTTACGTTTATAACCTGAAATGGAATAAAAGAGTATCAAAAGACGCGATAAAGATCGAAATGAACAAGAACTTAATGGGAAATATGTGCAAATGCATAGTACATTTGTTCGTATATCAAAATACCCCACACTTAAGTCTTGTTCGTCCCGAACAAGTAAAACCAGAGATCATGCAGTGAGTCAACATTATACGGATGGCATGGATATCGGAAAAAGTTCAGTACACACACATGAGTCTCTACCCGTTTTATTAAGTTAAAAACCTACTCCTAACTCACTTTCGTAGGAATCACGGATGCATTTAGCGTATGCATCAAGCCTTTAAACCCCTAGGCTGCCCTAGTGGACGAGTTATAGTCTCGTGAGAGTTTTCAGAAAAGGAATACTCACAAATCCCACCCGCATTCATACATATAAAAATTCAGAATATGTTCACCAAGTAGTAGTCAATGCAATCCATTAAAAATTCAGAGTTACTCCTCTCATTCACCTACGCAATCCTTGGAAATCAATCAACTCAATACGGCAATACACATTCACACATTCGACACCAAAACTAGCATTCATCGGGCTTAATTCAATCTCAATTTCCTGTGCAATTAATATGAAGATAAACGCTGCTCACGCAAGAACATTAGTCACGCCGTCCACCTATGCTTGCAAGGGCAAGTACATAAGCTTTCGACCACAAACTCATTCTCAAGCTTTAGACTACACGTCGTAAACCGTAAGAGAAGAGGAGTTTCGACTATCTAACATTTTCAAAACATACACACAAGTCTTGTAGCTTAAGTACTAAGTACAAGGGTCATACCATAACCGTCCATGAAAAGCTTAATATAAATGTCCGACTTACACGCATGCGATATAAATTATGAAAAGGCACAAAGTCATGAATCAAGTATGCAGGTTATATTCATTTAAAACATTTTATTTTCTGTGTTCCTACGAATACTTTCAAGGGGGAACTTACCTTCCTAACCCTCGGCATTCGTAAGAACTTTTCATTAGAATTTATACAAATGCTTTCAAGGGGGAACTTACCTTCCTAACCCTCGGCATTTGTATAGATCTTCCAACAAAATTCAGATTTTTTTCTTCCAAATATTATGTTTAACCCCACACTTAAAACTTGACAATGTGCCTACGTGAAATAAAATTCAGCATGCAATGCAAGTAAGACAAATACAAGTGCAAATCAGGTCGGTTATGATCACCTAAAAGCATACAAGAACTTGTGCAATGCGTTTCAATGATAGTTATTCATGCGAATGCTAATCTAACTTCACTTTTCATGCATGGAAAGAGTTCGAAACCCAAGCCAAACAAAGCTAGTCTAGATGCCAAAACGTATGAGTGCAATTGCCACAAAGAATATCAATCATCCCAAAGGTATGTCACATGAAATCGAGGCCTAACTCATGCTGATCAGATTTTAAAATAATACTACTCAATGCTCGGTGAACTTTTTCAACGTGTGATCAACAATGTATGTATAGTGAATGCGGTAAATTCTGCGTCTAACATCTAAAAGGCATGGAATAATGACGCAACAACTCAGAGATATGAAACCACCCCACACTTAAAAGTTTGCTTAGTCCCTAAGCAAAGAAACAAGTAAAGAACAAAGAGAAAGTTATAAGAAAACTTCTCTCGTGTGTGGTAGTCCAACAAGCAACGTGAAGCTTCCTCCCAAGCAACAATCAATCGAGCCCTCATACATAAGCCTAGTTTAACGTCTAGGCCAAGACGTGGCTACTGCCGCTGCTCCCTCAGTGAAAATAAGGTTCTAGAAGTACTTCGGGAGGTTTCCTTCTCGAACGTCTTGTGCGTCCAGATGACGCTCTCTTTGCTCCCTTGAAGGGAGAGCATGATGGGTCGCCTACCCTTAGCTTTCGGTCCGAGCTCTTGCTGCCTCGGCGATATTTCAGTGGTGCCCTGCTCGTGTGATTGATTCTGCCCCGATCGTCAAAGTCCCCTCTTTTACTCGCCTAGGTTTCTTGCGTTTGGGCTTCGCCCTCCTTGTATCCCTAGGGAGTTCCGCTCCATGATATGTGTCTTCATTACATTTCGAGTTACTTTTCACACCTGAATTCACGAGAACAACAAACAAACGATCAGCTTTCTCAATAATAGAATTTTCAATAAAAGGTACCGTCATTGAAAGCTTTTCGTCGTGCACTTCCTCCTCAATCGGACGCTGCCTTCTTTCCTCAACTATGTCAGCGGCTTCTTCTTTGGGTACCTCAGGGACTTCCTCATCTTCGAGGGTAGTGGCAATTACTTCAGTTTCTTCCACGTCCCGTTGCATCAATGGTTCTTCTTGTTGTTCCCATTCGAAGCTCGCTTGTTCTGCCAACATTCTGCTCATGTTTTCTTGTTGCATCTGCAGCTCGTCAATCTTATTAAAGAGGAGCTTGTTATCCTCTTGCAGCTGTGCGAGAGTTGCTGCTAATTGTGCGGCAGCGGGCAGCAGGGAAGATTCTTCGGTGTATGGCATTCCATAATCGCTTTCCTGCATTTCCTGCTCGTACTCATAGCTGCTGGGCTCCCGCTGATAGCTTTCATTCTCATATTTGTATTCATCTCTTGGCTGCTCGGCATAGGGGAATTCAGGATATTGGTCTTCGTATTCATACCACGGCATGTCGGTTCTTGTTCATAAAAATCTGCATTTCTGGTTCGAAAGGAGGGTCTTCATAGAATCTATTCTGAGTGTAATCTTCCCACTGAGTTGTATTCTCGTTGGGCAGGGGCATAAGGTGAATCATAGTGTCCACCGAGGCTTTGGGTATAGCACTCCCAAACTGATTTTTCTTCTTCCTCTTGCGGAAGAGTGGCATTCCTTTGCCACATCGGTTCCCAACATGTCTCAAACTCTTCTGGTCTTTGATAAGCAGAAACTCGATGCGGAGGGGTATCATATATCAGCGTGTTTGCACTGGTGAAGTGGGGGATGAGAAGTGTGGTTCCATGTTGATTGGTTGCTTGCTTTCGTAAAAATTCAGCGCGTCCCCTAATCTGAAATTTCGTACCTTGCACACAATCAAAGGACGATGTGATTAGTAACAACACAAAACAGGGTACACAAGAATAGCACGCAAGCACGCAATCACAATCAACAAGTAAAAAGAAAAATAGAAAGTGAAGTAAACAAACAAAAGCAACGATAAATAGAAAACTAGTCTAAAGGCTAATCCCCGGCAACGGCGCCATTTTGACGTTGGGTTTTTAGGGCGAGTATTGTGAATACTTATCCTAATCACGCGATGTCAAACAAATTTATATGTTCCTAGGGTGACCTAGGGTCGAGTCCAAGAGAAAAGCCTAGACTTGTTTTCTATATAATCACTAATGCAAGTCTACGAAAGAGGGGTTTTTATGATGATTTTTTGGTTTATATATCTAAGTCTAATAAACAGAAATAAAATGCAGCAAGAACCCTACTTCATTCCTAGGTTATGAGATAATGATGCAATAATAATGAAGCAAGCATACGAAGTCATGAATGATATGTTTCTTAGGTTATTGTGTTGCGCATTCTAGATTCAACTCTCGCTCCTTCTCTAGAATGGATGCAACACTTAAGTACGATTCTCAAACTCTCGCTCTATTGAATCGTGTTTAGAACTTAAATCCCATAATCTCAACCTCTCGGTCTATTGATCGGTAATTCAAGTCCACAATAATGTTAACCTAAGGTAATGTGTGTTTGTCACTCTCGCACACGAAACACTGCCCTAAACATACAATTCTGAATTCTAAACCTCCTAAGTTCAACTCTCGTTCCTTCCTTAGGCATCTAAAATTCAGAACATAAATAAAGGGAATAAACAAACATATCAAACAAATACTTCATTATGCTCGGTAAAAATTCAGTTTTGCATTACAATCAAACCTAGGAAATCCGTGAGGATTCCCACCACAATACTACTCAGTCATGCTACAAAAGGAAATAAACAAAACAGAAATAAAAGTAGAGTAGAGGTTGCCGGTGTTGGAGAGGAGATCTTTGGCGTTTCCTCGAGCTTCTTGTCGTCGAAACCTTTGGAGTAACCGCTGAAAAATCCTTCCAAACCGTCCCTCTTGAAGCTTGTTTGCTCCCCGGATAATTGTGTTCTTTCTCTGGCCGTCCAAGCTCTTCTTGTGTGTGTTTAGGGTTTTGTATTTATACTCTTGAATTTCCAAACCCTGAACTTTCCAAAAATCCAGATTCTGCAATATTCTGTCCGCGGCCGACTCACTTTTTGGGTCGCCCGACCCATTTATTTGGGGTGCCCGACCCATTTTCCTCATAATACCTTCTTTATCTCCTGACCGACTCACTTTTGGGTCGGGCACCCAATAAATGGGTCGGTCGACTCATTTTGCTTCCTAGGTCGCCCGACTCATTTCTCGGCAGAAACGGGTCGGTCTGTCTTGAACACTCAAAACACCATCTTACACTCCGAATTGGAACTTGATGTAAACTACAAAGTTGTAGATAATTGAAAGAGCTTTCCAACGAGATATCATACATCTGAATCCAAGATCTGTGCTTTGTTCTAGAAGCTTTTAAAGAGCTAGAGGTCGGGCTGCCACTATATGCTGCCATTTACTCGTTTCTGCTCCGAATCATCTGGAATTCGTCCGAACTTCTTCCATTCCATCCCGCATTGATATATTTACGTTTATAACCTGAAATGGAATAAAAGAGTATCAAAAGACGCGATAAAGATCGAAACGAACAAGAACTTAATGGGAAATATGTGCAAATGCATAGTACATTTGTTCGTATATCAATAGTGTAGTGTGTTACCAAAACCATAAACACTACACACTTTTCAACACTTTGCAACATGCAAGTGTGTATTGCAAAAGAGTGAAATGGTGTTGCATAAGCCTCGTGCAACATACAATATGTTGCAAAAAATATTGTGTCATAGGACGTGTCGCATAAGTCGTGCAACATACATCGAGGGGTATGTTGCATAAGCATTTATCTCTTTTGCAACATTATGTTGTTGCATTAGACTAAGTTGCATAAACGTTTTACCTTTTGCAACAAGATTCTCTCAGTGCAATGTTCTTCTTAACGCAACGTGAGATATGTTGTATAAGTATATGTTTATTCGATTTAACTTTGCTTAAGCAACATTTAATATGTTTCATTAGTATATATTGAAAAGAAATACTATACACATACGCAACGTTATCTTGTGCAACATAGCTTAACAGACACTTATGCAACATAGGTAAAATTAATAGTACACTTATGCAACATATCTAAACAAGATTTCCAAATTGAAATTACAGATTCAACGTAACTGAACAATGCTCAATAGAACTGAAACATGTTCACACGATTGCATATCCGAAATAGGTTCTCGGATCAAGTCCAAAAAGAAGCTACAAGTTCACAAAATACAAGTTCGATACGTTAATCAAAAGGAAATCGATACCCTATTAACTTTCTGAGTTTGCAGCAGGAGCAGGTGGAATGTATCCGGTATGCGACGCCAAGGACTTCCATTTTTCCATCATCTCCCTCTTTAAATCTTCAAAATCTTCACGCTCTCGAACTTGTTCCTCTCTTATTTTCAACATTACGAGCTGTTGACTTTCAAGTTGCAAATTCAAACACTGTGAAACCATGACGTATGAGTTGTTGGAGACTTCTTGCATCCCCAGATATTTATGATTTTCTACTCATAAACTGTTGCAAAAAATCAAAAGCTAGAAGTAAGTGTTTTCAAACCAAATGAGAAAACTAACTGCAAGGTTAGTATTACAAACAGTTTAAGCAAAAAGGTGCACACACAAAAGTGGAAAGGTAGAACTTACAACACTCACATGAGCAAAGTCCACCATCCGTTGGGGATCAATCAACACCAAAATCCAGATCTCACCTTACATTTAACAATAACAAACAATGAGAATCTCAAACGGTTGTAACGTAGATCTCACCCTAATTGAAACGATTTCATCTGAGAGTGGCTAAACACAGTTGTAATGTTGAAGCAGCCCTGGCACTTGAGCTTGTGCTTCCTCTTCTCAAGCCCAACCGGAGGGTTAAGCAAATCAATGTCGTTCGGAAGAGTCATGATCGGCGAGGTGCTGAGGGCTGCAATGAAGGTCCAAGATGCGTAGGCTGAAAACCCTAGAGGTGAGATAGTTATTTTGGTAGGAGGCTGATATGAGAGAAGAACTCAAAGAGATGATTAAGTAAGGTTTTAAATTAACGGTCAAGATTGGAGATATCAACGGTTCAATTGCACTTGTCAAAAGTTTATTTCCCTCCTTTTATTCTTTCATTTCCCTCTTCCTATATTGAATGACGTGGTCAAAGATGATTGGTTGATATAAAGTCACTCAGATAATACTCTCCACCCTTCATTCAATTCTTCATCCTAACCCTTAGATCAAAAACCAAAATAAATTATAATTAAATCATATCTCACGTGTGATGTTGTAATGAGTTTTTGGAAACAAAAATAATTAAATAAACAGAAAATTCATTAAAAACAATAATAAAAGACACTTCTATATTTTGTATAAAAAAAGACACGTCTATATTTTTAAGAGTGATTGGCTGATACAAATTCACTCGGATGATGATCTTTACCATTCATTCAACCTTTAATCCTAACCTTTGAATCAAAAATTACATAATTAATTAAATCAGATTTTTAAGAGATATTATATTTATATTGTATATGTTCTTTACTGTACTTTGAAACAAAATACAAGGTTTTATATGTTATATAAATTAAAATTTATCAACCACTATAGTTTTTAAGTTTTGTTTTTCTACACTTTAAAGTCAAATAACATAGTTTTATTTTTTAAAATTTAATAGTTAAATAAATTTGTTAATATACAACATTTAAAATTTAATGTGACCATGGATATACAATGCAACTCTATACCCCAAACTCTACACCGTACCCCAAATCCTATACCCCAAACCCTTTACCCCAAACCCTATACCCAAGCCCTATATCACAAACCCTATACCTATACCTATACCCTAAACCCTATACCCCAAACCCTTTATTCCCAACCCTAATCACAAACCCTATACCCTAAACCCTATACCCCAAACCCTTTACCCAAACCCTTTATTCCAACCTAATCACAAACCCTATACCCTAAACCCTATACCCCAAACCCTTTACCCCAAACCCTATATTCCAAACCTTATACCCTAAACCCTATACCCCAAACTATATACCCCAAACCCTATACTCCAAACCCTATACCCGAAACCCTATATATACCCCAAACTCTATACCCCTACCTTAGAGTTTAAGGTTTCATAATTTAAGGTATATGATCTTAAATTTCCAAGACAACTCAAATATGTTTGAGTAGGGAATTAGATCCAGTGCAGCTAAAGCTATTTGCTGCGAGCCAAAACTACGTAGTTTTGGTAAGGGTTCACTCAAAATGATATAGGGTTATAGTAAAAAATGTCAAAACGACGTCGTTTTGGCCCTCGCAGCAAATAGCAGCGCTGCACCGGATCCGAATCCGTTTGAGTAGTCATACATATATATTGAGGTCATGCACAATCAGATACCTCATGTTGAAATGTCAAAAATAACAAACTTGTATATGTTCACTAATAATTGGACATTTAATAGAGAATGATGTATTCAAATGATCATATCATATTCGTCACTTCATGAAATCATATCAAACAAGAATTTCAAACTAAAAGCATAAGTTTACTAATTTATTCAATCAAAAAGATCATGCCTCAATTAAATAGGATAAATTAAAATATACACGTATCATTCAATACATGTGTATAGTTTGCATTACATAATCATTTCATTGTAAGACTTGATTAATGCATATACATATAGAAAAATTATAATCAGATAATGATTATGTTTTGCTAACTCAAAATCGTAAACTCAAACTCTAAACCCTCTTCATTTTTCCCAATCTTTACTTTATTTTACCAGTCTTCTCATTTTTTAATCATTACATTTCTCCTTATTTTCTCTCCTAATTTTTCTTCCTTATTTTCACTCCCTCTTTTTTATTTCATGAAAATTTCCCCCTTCAATAATTTTTTTATTCTTGACATTTTCACTCCCTCATTTTCACTCCCAATTTCATGAAAATTCCCCCCTTACATACTTTTGCAACTTACATAGCTTAAGTATGTTGCGTAACCGAACGATAACAAACAACCCCGCACCAACCATCTTAAAACACTTGTACTATTTATTCACAACGACGTTGAAAAGTCTACAAGTTTTCCCTACTTCGTGTTACGCAACATACATTATGATGTTGCGTGTCTGTATGTTACATTAGAATATCATTTTGACTTATGCTACATATGTTTAGATGTTGCGTTAGTGTATGTTCCGAAAGTTATCTAAGACAACGTCAACGTGTCCTCTTATGCAACGTCAACTTAAATGTCGCGCAGAACTTATGCAACATACACTTATGCAACACCAATTTCTCAATGTTGCAAAGTGATGAAAAGTGCGTAGTGAAATCTGGTGACCATTGTGCATTCTTCCAGGTTTTGGTTTAAACAGCTAGCAACTCATATTGCTCAACATAAGCCTCCAGAACTTCTTTCAAACTCAGCTCTCAGACACCCCACTAGCAGCACTATCCATCTGGCCTGAGCCAGCGAGTTGTTTTTGAGCTTGAGCTGCTGTTGTTGCGAAGCAACAACTCAATGGAGTAGAAAAAGTGCGCCGAAGCTCTCGCGCTATCATCCAGCCCAAGCGCTATCCAAACTAATGAGTTCGTTACGAACTCTCTGCACGTGAAACATGGAACAAAGTACCTGGCAAAGTGAAGAGTGGGTTGAATAGTTCAAGTGAACGTGAGAAGTGGAAATAGGCCAGGCATGCATTAACATATGTACAAATAGTGAAAGATATGAATGAAATGAACAACTTAAATGATCAAAAAATTCTAACTATTTTAAATAGTTTTGTATTTTTAAAATCTAATTTATGAATTAAATAAGTAAAAATGTATAAAGTAACGTTTTGTTCCAAAAAGCATTCGTTTTTTGCTCATCACTTCTCGCTTCTTGCTTATGACCTCTTACGCCTAGGCTAGGAGTTGTAGATGTTGGGGGCTTGCCTCGTAAATACGTTTAAGTCGGTACGGCCCATATCCCATCGATTGCGTGAGTTAATTTATTTAATCATTTTTTGGGAACCATTTAATACGCAGGAGTAAAATCTTGAGTGTTTTAAATCAAAGGTATATTGAAGCAGAGCTTCGAACTTGAACATTTACTCAATGTGACTTACCAATTTTAACAAAAAAAGAATAAATGACTGCCGAAATTTTGATGCACAGGAAGCCTACGTATGTTACTTGATGAAGCATCGAGAAGGCATGACGGAAACTTATGCCCCGAAAATATGAATCTAATAGTAGTATGTTAGTGAGTGTGACTAACAAAGTAAGTTTAAATGGAGCAGAAAGGTACTTGGAGGGAGTGTAGGAGCAGCTGCATGTTACTCTCCACTATCTACATGTTTGTTAAACATAGCCTTGTTTGGAGTTTTCTAACCTTCCAAACCAGAAACAAACTGCCATCATCCACTTTTTGATCAAAATTCATAAAACCCTAAATTCCTCTCACAAAAGCATCTGCACATTGTTACTTTCCTTTTGATTATATAATCCCAGATGAGAATCTTGAGCGGCGCATCTCATCCTCATTAGACATGTTTAGAGAGCATGCAACTCATATTAAACATGATGGATTATCAAACTTAAAGCTACTTAGTAATCAAGATTAAGGATAGATCGATTAAGAATTAACTGCCAGGTACTTGGAGACATGTATAATGTTTCACGTTTAAGGAAAATTTAACATATCAAATTGCGCGATTATCACCAACATATCATAAACGCATGAAAATGTTATAATGTCAACGCATTTGAAATTCAGGTTTATACGAAAATGTTGAGGCAAAACTGAGATGGTTTGTCAAAGTATACATTTTTGATGTGTTGTGAACGAAACATGTATTTAGTTACGTGAATAAAATCAGGTAATTACCGAAAAGACAAGATGAGGTATGAGAGGGCCCTAACTCAAAAGCATAAAGTCTCACACTGTGGCACATGCACTTGAATCATGTTCTGGTAAGGGCCAAGAACTATTTGCTAATTTGGGTGAGAGTCTTAGTGATTAAGCTAATGCCCTCCAGCCCTAAAATTCATAAAATATTTTGTCTACAGTTAACGGACTAAAAGGTAACTGAAATTGAAAGAAAGTTGTACAAACTGTGCACCAAACGGATCAAGATCCTGTGCAGCCTACAACATTATATTAATTTTTTATTTTATTTTAAAACCTAATTTAAAGGAATGAACCCGTCAAACGACAATATTTTATTCAAAAAATTAAAATAAATGCTCATTTTATTTGGCTGCAATATTCTGCATGCAGCATGGGATCCCAAACTCGAACCAAGAATAAAGTAGTCCAACCAAGGAATCACTCTTGACTAAAATACCCTAGGATTTATAGCCTTATTTACTCAAATGTCCCTAAGCTCTATCCATAAATACCCATCTAAACTTCATACATTTTTCCCTTTTCCCGTTCTCTCCTGTCTCCCCTTTTGGTTCTTTGGATTAGTGTTGAGAAAATTTTAAGCAGACCAAAATGTTGGCTCAGTGTCAAGAGCCGGCTTACCCTGCCCAACTTTCCAGTTTGAGTTGTTTTTATGATGAACCGGTTTGGAATTTTAAGGAACAAGGTCCGGTTCAGGAAAATAACCCAGTTTTCAAAACCAGTTTTAGTGAGCTTGAAGAAGTTATATCCCGGTTTCAAACCGGTTCAAATGTGAATCACGTGGTCTACCCGCTTGATGAAAGAAGGCAAAGGCGGAAGGCGTCCAATCGGGAGTCAGCCAGGCGGTCTAGATGGAGGAAGAAGACACATTTTGAAAACTTAACATCTGAACTAAACAGATTGAAAGTACAGAAAAGAGAGTTAAAGAACCGGTTCAGTTCAACGTTAAAAATGAACCATACTGTTCGAAGAGAAAATGACCGACTCAAGGCGGAATCCTTAGTTTTGTGGGCTAGATTTTCCAGTCTATCTCAGATTTTGCTAGCCAGACAACTGTTAATGAACTCAACGACTGCTTTGATGACATAAACCATGAAACATTGAACAATGCTTACGTTTTAAAGATCAAGATATGTTGATCAAGTATTTATATATATGTTTGTACTTTAAAACTTGGGTTGAAGCCTTCTTCCTGTATCTCTCTAACTTTCTCTTATGTAATGAATATATATAATTGATATTTTCACTTTAATTTTCTATTCAGTGTAACCTTAGTAATCTTGACCTACTTTCAAAACGAATGGACTTCGATTGGCTTCGTATACGCCAAGTTTTCGCTTACTAATATCACTAACCGACGTACCCGATCTGTCTGCATGCATATCCTATCATATCCATATACAACGAGCAGGATATGAGCATAAGCTTTAATCGGATGACAAACCCTGTTGTGTAAGTGAGAAAAAGACTAACTAAAGATCGGAAAATTTATATTTTGCGTGGGGAAATGCAAATGTCGAATTTCAAAAGAATATGTGTCATTACTAAGTAATTGAGATTTTGACGTGATGTTGAACTCAAATCTATGCGCAGCTACCCCACCTAGATTCCTCCTTACATGGGCACTTTGGTGTATTTAAAGTGGTGCATGCATGAATTAAAGACAATAGAAATGCTACTGCGCGCTAGGATGTCAAAAATATATCATGCAAAATGCATCAGCTGTCAGCAAAAACTACACCTATAACCTTTATTATCACAAAAGGATATGATGATTATTGAGTTCACTTAAGAGAGAATATGTTGTGGCATCAAAATGGAATCAAAACAAGAACAGAAATGTTAATCCAACATAGACGTACAATTGTGTGACATGCAGCTGCTAAAAAAGAATGTCATGGAACATGGGTGTTAAGAGTTAGATCATGCATCTCCGAAAACAAATAGATGCATGTGCAGAAATGAGCATTCAACTCCAACACTTATCAAATAGTGTCAACCAAAATCTACTTTTCGTAAAGTAAAAGCTGGTTATTTAGATAAAAGAAAGAAGGTTGAAAGATTCAAGCTCTACAATTAGCTTTTTGCTTGGGGGGTATATGCGTGTGTTTGCTCTTTTGGTGTATTGCTAACATGCAAGGATTGGTCTTGCATCGTGGAGATGTAATGTAGAAGTGCGTTTGTCTCCATATTTGTGTTATGTTGGTGTGAAAGCTTCTTTTGGAATTGGAGAGGTATGGTCACTCTTTTCTATATATCTATCTAAACCCCATCCACATTTAGATATCAATTCTATGTGTTAATTTTGGAAAGTGGGTTTGTTACTTTTTATAAAACTTATGAAGGACTTTTGCTCATACAATAGAAGGGAACAGTTAGATGTGATGATAAATGATAACCTTTAACTTTGATGGTAAGGTTGATTAGGGTAAAACCCTAGTTAAACTTGTAAATTAATACAATATACAATTTTTTTGTATTGAAATTAACAACCACATATATTGGTTAACTTTCTTGAATTAATCATTGTTATCCTAACAAAATCTATAAAAAGAAAGATTGAATATATGGCCACATAAAGAGTACTCATTGTAATCCACTAGGTTCCCTAATCATATTTGATTAGTCCATGATAAAGTTTCAACAAAGAGATAGCATTGTATATCTGTCTTTAAATCAGATTAAAGATGAAATGGTATTAAGATTTCATGCTCCAAAAGGCATTGATTTTCGCCCAAACTTAATCACCAAATGGGGTGTTTTGTCTTAATCATCTTATGGCTGAACATGGATTGCCTCAATTGTGTCATTTTCATGCTTTACTTAGTTGACTATTTTAATTAATTTACTGTCTTTCTTTCCACTGAATTGGAAATTGGCTAAAAGAAAGGAATGAATGGTTTTGGAGAACTGCTTATAATTTTATTAGATATCTTTGCAAGGTGTCTCATGTTAAATAGTGCTGATAAAGTTTACTATAGCTGGAAAATTGAAATAGAGACTTCCAGAAGAACTAAATTTTTAAGAGAAAATCAGCTGCGACTTTTGGGACTAAATATATTGCAAAAATTATTCAATGGGCATTCAAAGAGTACCCCATAAGCCAAAATTCTTCTTCTCTAGTCCCAAACCTCAAAGTCTACTTCAATGCCAAAAGTTGCAAACTTCGATCAGACTTTAGGTTCTGAGTAGCGTACGTTAAGGAGCTCCTGTGAGGTTCCATATTGCGGCGACTTCACGTTGTTCCAATCATGAGCTGAGCAATTATCATGTTCAATGGTTATTAAAGAGATCTCAATAGAATATGGATTACTCAATACATATTACCAATGTAGAAGCTCACGCCCAATCCACCGGAAAACAAACAATCTGCAACAGACCTAAAACAGGCCTGAAGCAGTACTCAGTTACACAAGAGATTTATCCTGGTTTCCTAGCCACACTCTGGGTGGCTAGACTAGTCCAGCAAACAGGAGTTTATTGATGATTCAGGGAGGAGGAACCAAGAGATTATAGCAAACCTCTAGCCGGAAACCACCAGCTACCGCTCACTTCTCTCTATACACTACAGATCAGCCGCTCAGACGCTCCACAGGACACCCCACAGGAGACTCACACTCTGGACACTCTCACACCCAGCTACAAGACAGACCGGCACCTTTTATAAACTCCGCTGCAGACACAGAATATGAGGCACACCTCTGCTGCAGCAGATGTCAGATTGACGCAGCAAACAACAGGTTGTATGCTTTGTTTTGAACTTTACATATTTGCATATTGATCCCAGACTACTATGTAATTGTAACTACATCCCTGAGACAAACATACAAATGAATTCAAACTTTGTAGCTTTCTTGGACATCAAGCAATCTTCCATTTGATCTTCTTCAACCAGATCAATACAGGCACACAGATTACAATCTCCACCTTGACTGCTTGATCTGCTCCTCTCCTTCCATCAACCACCAACAAACTCCACTCACACTATTAACTTCAGTTTTTCGGAACAATGCCCAGAAGCTCTAGGCATTTTTCAAACTTCTCAGCAGGTATTGTCTTAGTGAAAGCATCAGCTGGGTTTTCCAGCGTTGATATATTAACTAGCCTGACTCTGTGACTCTCCTCACAAATGCAGCATCACATCAATGTGTTTCGATCTCTCATGAAATACTTGATGCTTTGAGAGGTGAATGGCTCCTTGACTATCACAGAAAATGTTGACATTTTCTTGCACAAGTCCTAGCTCAGTCACTACCCCTCTCATCCACAAAGCTTCTTTAACTGCTTCAGTTATAGCCATTTACTCAGCCTCTGTTGTTGATAAAGCCACAACAGACTGTAAACAAGCCTTCCAACTCACAGCAGTTCCAAACATTGTGAACACATATCCAGTTTGAGACTTTCTAGTGTCCAAACTTCCTGCAAAATCAGAGTCTACATAACCCATCACCAGGGCTCCACCTGCTTCAGAATTCCCAAACATCAGACCCTTCTCAAATGTCCCAGCCAGATATCTCATCACCCATTTAACAGCAAACCAGTGTTGTTTACCAGGTTTAGCCATAAACCTACTCACCAAACTAACAGCATTTGCCAAATCAGGTCTAGTACAGACCATGGCATACATCAAGCACCCTACTATACTGGAATAAGGAACACCCTTCATGTATTCAATTTCCTCTTCAGTAACAGGAGCTTGATCTGCACTTAGTTTGAAATGATTTGCTAATGGAGTACTAACTGGCTTCACATTCTCAAAACCAAATCTGAGCAAAACCCTTTTCAAATAACCAGACTGACACAGAAACAATTTTCTTTGCTTTCTGAATCTGGTAATTTCCATCCCAAGGATTTTCTTAGCTGATCCCAGATCCTTCATCTCGAAACACTCATTCAGTTGCAATTTCAGTTTACTTATCTCTTCTTTTGTTTACTAGCAATCAGCATGTCATCAACATAGAGAAGCAGATAAATATAACACCCTTCAGCAGATTTCTTGAAGTAGACACACCAATCATAACTGGATCTTCTGAAACCTACTGTCAGCATGAACTCATCAAACTTTCTGTACCACTGCCTAGGAGCTTGCTTCAGACCATACAGAGACTTCTTAAGCAGACATACCTTCTTATCATGATTTTCAACTTCAACGCCCTCTGGTTGTGTCATGTAGATCACTTCATCCAAGTCTCCATGCAGAAAAGCAGTCTTGACATCAAGCTGCTCAAGTTCCAAGTCCATCTCTGCTACCAAGGCCAAAAGCATTCTGATTGATCTATGCTTCACAACAGGTGAGTAAATCTCATTGAAGTCTACACCTTCTTCCTGAGAAAAACCCCTGGCCACTAGCCTTGCCTTCCATCTAGGTTCACCAGATCCAGATATGTTCTCCTTCTTCTTGAAAATCCACTTGCAACTTACTAGTTTCTTATGATCAGGTTTGTCAACCAGGGTCCATGTTTCATTCTTGTTAAGAGAAGCCATCTCTTCTTCATAGCCTGAATCCACTTATCACAGTTCTCAGACTCAACTGCTTCCTTGAAGCACCTTGGTTCATTTTCATCAATTTCCTCAGCCACATTGAATGCAAATGACACCATATCCTCAAATCCAAATCTGATTGGATTTCTTCCTGCACCAGCTCTTCTTTCTCTATCCCTGGCTAATTGGTAGTTAGAAAGCCTTGCAGTTCTACTCCTAGGAGTGGTTTGTTGGTCACTGCCTTCAACAGCTCTGTCAGTCTGCTCTGACCTGCTTCAGCACATTTCATTTTCTGAAGCACACCTTCAAGCTCCACCTCGACTTGAGATCTGCTACACTCACCAGTCTCAAAGGTTCCCATTTTCTTGAACGGAAAATGACTTTCATTGAAGGTGACATCTCTGCTTAAGACAATCTTCTTATGATTTTCTTCCAAACACCACAGTTTGTATCCTTTGACTCCTTCCGGGTACCCAAGAAAAATACACTTCAGTGCTCTAGGTGCAAGTTTATCCTGCTTCACATGTGCATAAGCAGCACATCCGAAAATTCTGAGCTTTGAGTAATCCATCATGATCACTCCACATCTGCATAGGTGTCTTGAATTCAATGGCAGAAGACGGACATCTATTGATCAGATAACAGGCAGTTTGCAATGCCTCAGCCCAAAACTTCTTTGGCAAACCAGCTTGGAACAACATACACCTCACTCTTTCCAGTATAGTTCTATTGTACCTCTCAGCCAATCCATTTTGTTGTGGATTTCCAGGAACTGTGTGATGCTTTGAAATACCTGCACACTTGCACAAATCCAAGAATGTCTTGTCCAGAAACTCAAGCCCATTGTCAGTTCTAAGCCTCTTAATTTTCTTGTTAGTTTGATTCTCAACTAACAATTTCCAGGTCTTAAAAACATCAACAACTTCATTCTTATGCTTCAGAAAATACACCCAACATCTCCTAGAGTAATCATCAATAAGAGTCATGAAGTACCTTCTACCTCCTATTGATTCAGTTCTAGAGGGTCCCCAAAGATCAGAGTGTATATATTCAAGTATATCAGCAGTTCTGTGTTCCTTTACTAAATCTAACCTTACTAGATTTACCCAACACACAGTTTTCACAAAACTTGATCCTACTGATAACTTCCTTCCCCAAACAGCCATGTTTGCTAGTTTTATCAACCCCTGCTCTCCTACATGTCCCAATCTAAGATGCCATAACATGGTCTTATCTCTAGATTCCTCCGACAAGTAGCCTTCTCCAGGTATAAAAGTTTCACCACACAACACATACAAGCCATTTGTCTAACACCCTTTAACATGATCAATGCACCTCTAACAACTTTAATAACACCCTTCTCTGCCTTAAATGAATAACCTAAAGCATCAAGAGTTCCCAAAGAAATTAAATTTCTTTTCAGTTCAGGAATGTACCTGACTTGGGTGAGTAACCTTAGTGCTCCATCCTCCATTCTGATTCTCACAGATCCAATACCAAGCACTCTGCAGGCTTTGTTGTTTCCCAAAGAACAGATCCACCATCCTCTTGCTTAAACACCTCAAACCAATGCTTATTTGGAGTCATGTGGAACGAGCAGCCACTGTCCAGGATCCACTTCAACACTGGTATCCTTCTCTGCTGCAACAAGAACCTCAGCACTCTCATACCCATCTTCAGCAACCGAAACCTCTGCTTGAGCAGGTTTCTTCCCTTGCTTCTTTGACTCAGGACAGTCTTTTCTGAAGTGTCCTTCCTTGTGACAATGGAAGCACTTTATAGCTCTTCTGCTTAGCTTCCATTTCTGACCACTAGGACTCTTACCTTTGTTGTGTTTCTTAAACTTCTTCTTGTTTGAGTCATGTTTGTCAAACTTCCTCTGCACAGTTAAGCCCTCCGCAGCATCCCCTGCTGATTTAGCTTCAATCTGTTTTGATTTCAAGGCTGACAACTGATGGAGCGTATTTATACGATCCATCATTGTCTTATTTCCGTCATTCTTATATGTTTTATTTGTGAAATATTACATTTTCGTAGTGTTTTGCGTTTCAGGCATATTTGGAGTACAATGGAGATTTTACATATTATGAAGCGATTCTAGACGAATTCTGAGCACGAAAACGAAGAAAGAGCTGGATGACATCATGCTGACGTCAGCCATGGACGCTGAAGAATTATTTCCGTGGACGCTGAAGAATTAATTTAATTCTTAAGGTTCTGCGGGACATAATTGCTTAAGAGTCCGCGGATCTGTCTGGCCCAGCCCAATTCAGAAAGTTCAGCAACATTATAAATAGGGTGTTAACCCTAATTGAGAAAGAGAGCCTGGACGGCCACCCAAAAGTGTTTTCTTCTTCGAACTCTTTAGATTAATGTTTTGTAGTAGTAGCTAATTCCCAGTTTGGGGAATTTAGTTGCAACTCTGTATGAGACCATTGAATAGCATGTTTTAATTTAGTGAATTCTGTTCTTGTTATGTATTGCATGCTTTGTTATTTACTTGACCTAGCCTAGCGGTGAAATTAGGTTTATATCAATTGCATGATATTTTATTGGATTGTCATAGTAGCGAAGCCTAGCGGTGGAGCTATTGTGTAGTTGGATTAGATTATTGTTACATCTTCTTGAGACTCTAGCGGGTAATAGAAGATAGAACTAGAATTAGGTAACTACCCTAGCGGGACTATCTGATTAGAACAACTATAATTTACTAGGTTGAAATTTGTCTGGTCTGTGATTACTAGTTGCAACGAGATTCCCTGAACTGTGTTTTTTCACTTATTAGTAACCCTTTAGTTTTTAGTTCACAAACAATCATCCAACAAACCCCCTGATAGGAGTAGAATTAACTGGTAGATTAATTCCTAGACTAGATTACTTTCCCTTGGGTTCGACCCTGCTTACTACTGTACTAGTATTGAGTAGGTTTATAAATTTAGATTTGCAGTGCACAACGACGCGCTGTCAAATTTTGGCGCCGTTGCCGGGGATTAGGAAGAAAACCAAGACACTTCCCACTTGAGCACTTGCTTTAACCAATGGCACAAGCCAAAATAAGGCAAGCCATAAAAAAATCGGAAAAAAAGAAAGAAAAAATAATGAATAAAAGTTCGTTGTTGCCAATGGATTTATCTAAGTAGTATATTTTGGATGCCATGTTAAAAATTCAACTGTTAGTGCGACTAGGATTGTGAGTTGAAGACGGAAGTTAGGAATCTGAAAAGGACTATCTCTACATTATCATTGATATATCTTGACATGAGTGTTATGTATCGTCGAGTGCATATTGAGTATATTACTGATGATGATTGTATGCAGATATTGATGAGATGAATAGATAGGATATTATGAGTTGGATTGTCATGTAGTCACAGTATACTTTGATTGGTTCAAATCTGTAGTATAGATCTTTACTTGTTCGGGATGAACAAGGATAAGTGTGGGGGAACAACACTTCCTCAAGACTCAGAGTTTCTCTGGAATACTTCATCGTTTCCACAAACGTAGATTATGAAGGTGGAAGTGAGTTCAATATCATGATGGCCTGATCCACATGCTCGAATTTAACTCCGATATTCTCCAGATCTATAACTATCTTTGAGAACTCATCCAGGTAATCGTCCAAGGACTTTTCATCAGTCATCTTAAACCCAAACAACCTTCCCTTCAAGTAAACCCTATTAGTCAGTGTCTTGGTCATGTAGAGCAGTTCCAGCTTCAGCCAAACCCCTGCTGCAGTCTTCTCCTTAGAAACCTCCCTCAACACCTTGTCCCCAAGATACAAGATCACTGTGCTATAGGCCAGCTCCAGCAGCTCTTTCTTATCTTCCTTGGACATAGTTTCCGGAAGCTCTTTCTCACTTTGCAGAGCTTTGACAAGCTTTGTTTGAACCAAGATGGCTCTCATCCGCTGCCTCCACAGAGAAAAGTCTCCCTTGCCATCAAACCTCTCCATCTCAAACCTCGCGAAGTCATTATACTTGCCGTACGGACTCTGATACCAATTGTAAAAGCTACGCCACAATCCACCGAAAATAGCTCAGAACAACAATCTGCAACAGACCTGAAGCAGTACTCATTTACACAAGAGATTTACCATGTTTTCCTAGCCACACTCTGGGTGGCTAGACTAGTACAGCAAACAAAAGTTTATTGATGATTCAGGGAGGAGGAACCAAGATATTACAGCAAACCTCTAGACGGAAACCACCAGCTACCGCTCACTTCTCTCTCTACACTACAGACCAGCCGCTCAGACGCTCCACAAGAGACTCACACTCTGGACACTCTCACACCCAGCTACAAGACAGACCGACACCTTCTATAGACTCTGCTGCAGACACAGAATATAAGGCACACCTAAGCTGCAGCAGATGTCAGACTGACGCTGCACACAACAGACTGTGTGCTTTGTTTTGAACTTTATATATTTGCTTATTGACCCCAGACTACTATGTAATTGTAACTACATCCCTGAGACAAACATACAAATAAATTCAAACTTTGTAGCTTTCTTGGACATCAAGCAATCTTCCATTTGATCTTCTTCAACCAGATCAATGCAGGCACACAGATTACAACCAAACTACAGGTAAAGGGTGCTACAAAAATGTAGATCATGTCATTTACACTTCAATAGAAAAGCCATTCAAGTAATCTAAAACCAATTAAGATATTTGTAGCTAAAAGGGAACAGATGGTGTTCCGAAACCAAGTGAAGTTTTATTATGCACAACATACCAAAATAATAGAAATCTACATGAATTATTGCTTGATGTTTAATTAAAAAGGATGCATAAATTACAGTTCCTAGCTGCAAACCAAGCAACTATCAAAATGGTGATAAGTGACAGTGTATCATTCGTAAATAAGCAGCCAATGCACGTACCGGAAATTTCCAAGAAGATTTAGGCACAGGGACAAACAAGTGTGATATAGTCATTAGTCACTTAACTTGAACATGTAGATTTACATCTGAAAACACCGCCTAGTGTTTCATACGCTTAAATATCTGTGTCGCGCTGGTGAGACACAGAGTTGTGATCGTGAATATGATGAACTGTAAGTTAAAAGAAGACACATAAATTTGTTAACCATGTTCGGCTCCCGAAGGCTTACTCAGGTGGATTATCCTTATCTCGTGGAAAGATTCACTAGTAAAAGATTGATTACACAGAATGTTACCGAACTCCCTTCAAAACAATTCCTATCAATACCCTGGTAGTGTCCGAGCTCCCCTCGGATCCACTCAATCAAACTCCCGTCTGATTCTTCAATCGTGCAAACCTCTTGTCTGTCTGGTTGGTAGATCTACGACCTCCCGTCGTGATTCAGATCGACTCCGTCGTCTGTGTCAGCTTACGACCTCCCGTCTGTCTCTGGATCTGGATGACCTCCGGTCACATCTATGTGTCAGGACGACCTCGTCGTGTCCTGTGTCAAAACGACCTCCTGTCGTAAATCTGATTGACCTCTCGTCAATCACTCTAATTTCTTTTGTGTTTGATGTGCGTATCTTTTCTGCTCAGTCGAGGTAGCTTCCATGTCTGATCTCTCTCCATCATATATCCATGATTCAGCCTCATCACCATTAATGCAAGATATTGCATTGATCGTCTGTCATTATGATGCCATCAATTACCATTTGAATTTGAATTCACTCTGGTCAGCTGTTGTAACACCTCTTTAATTGATAAATCCCGAAATATCCATGAATCCAGATATTTGATAAACTTTGTGACGCTTTTTCTTGATGCAGCCTCCTGATGCAGCCTCTGACAGTCTTGCTGTGTCCAATTTTCTAAAATTCGCCATTTATGATCACTTGTCTTCATGGTGCTCACAACATCGTTTGTGTTTTCCATCACTGTCTGAATCATATTGATTCCTACTTTCATGTTTTGATGATTTTAAATAGAAAGAGTTGTGAGCAGTACATACCACATACCCTACTGGATTTCTATTTTCGATGAGATTTCTTGGTTTCCTTTGTCAAAGCTGGCATCGTCACCAGAGCGCTCGCCTTTTTCCACTACGCCAGAAATATATTTTCGCGACAGGCCCAAACGAGTCGCTAATGATCTAAGTTAGTCGCTTATGGACTTTTCTGACTGACTGTTAGTCGCATATAGTAAGTCGCCAAACCCCTGTCGCCAGAGATGTGAGGCGACTAATTCTATAGTGGTTAGTCGCGTAAAAATGTAAACTCAGGCGACTAAATTTGTCAACTAGTCGCCTACCATTTGAGTCTGATATGAGAATAACTTCCTAGTCACATTTCCATAATTTGTCACATATGACTTCTAAAACACCAAAACATCAAAACATGATAAAAAAGCGCAAACTTGTTATTTCCGAGCTCCAATTACAAAGTCTCAACCAATTTCAATAAATACACATCATATTTAAAAGACTTAAACAACATTGCACCAATCACATGATACATAAAGCTGATTCTAACACATTTAATTTCAAGATCCACAATGAAAAGAACTACTCATGCTTGTTGCCTTTGAAATCTGAGGAACTCTTGAACAACGAAATACTCCTCATGCTTCAGTTGGTTCTTCAGATTCGGTGTTGATGTTGATTGAACTAGATGATAGTAAATTAACTTTCAAGAATTGAAAGACGACTAGATGTGCTTCTTTTATGCTTCCTCCTGAACTTTGACTGCTGCCTTTGCGTTAGCTTCTTTGCGAAAGTGGTTTGAGTTTGAGAGTGAGTTAAATTTGAGAGATAGTCATATGAAAGTAGGTTGAGTTTGAGAGATAGTGAAAATAGGAAAGTGGGTTGAGTTTGAGAGTGTTTATGGTGATAAAATGATTCCCTCGGATATACAATGACATTTGAAATTTCAGATCTCACCAAAAATTTCAGATCCCGCCTAAAATTTTTAGGACCCGCCTGAAATTTTAACATCTTATATGCGACTAACTTACTCGATGTTAGTCACAAAAGGTAAACAATTTTTTAAGCTAACAGGAGCTATGTTCAACAGTCTATCAATTGTTCAACAAATTAGTGAATGTGAAAATTTTAAATGACCCTTACGGGACAAATTTTGGTCAGTCGCTATATATTTAGTCACATAATAATCCTTATTGGACAAACTTTGGTAAGTCACTTTAAATTTAGTCGCATAACCTACGTAGCATGACTAACATAGAGTAGTCGCAACACATTAGTCACATAAGATTCTTTTTGTGACTTACCAAATATGTTAGTCAGATAAGACATCTTATGCGACTATTTCTTATGTGACTTCATCAAAATATGTCTCATAAGCCTTTTTCTGGCGTAGTGTTCGGTGCTTCCTGTCTCTGTCTATATTTTCCTTTTCACCTTACGACTGATGTTCACATGGTTTTCATTGTCGCTCATGTCACCAAACCAATAGGCCTGACGTCAATCCTTCTATGACTAAAGTCTAAAACCAAAGAACAAAATCTAAAATCTCCTTCTTAATATCAACAAACTAAAGTCTCGGATGCCTTGTTTAAAAAAAGAACACAAGACTCATCAAATCCAACCAATACCGATAACAAAAAGTTGGTAAATTCTCATCCTCAACACAAATAGTTCTACTAAAAGATCCATACTAGTGCCTCAAAAATACACCTTGGCACCAAATTTCTATACAACATCAAAAAAGTTTCTGACCTGAGGAGGTTTGATCGGTTAAAGTGGTCGGAAATGAGAGTGGTTTTTCTCTGCGCACAACTGAGATGAGCTGCTCTCTGTGAACGGAGAATGACAACGTGTTAACTCAGTCGTTGATGTTGATTTAACTCGGTTAATAGGCCGGTTCAGTTATCTGTTTTTGTCTTAAAGCTCAAATCATTATGCAATGGTTTATCTTTTTGAAACCAAATTATTCAAAGATTTTATTTTTATTTATTGAGAAAACATATAGTACAATTCAACTTTGGTGTTCTAAGCCGGCCAAACATCATCCAAGAAAATATAGTAAAATTCAAACAAAATGTGTCATGGATTGACTTCCAATGTTAATAAGCAACATCTTCAATATGTAGTTTTGGCTTGTCCATAATTTAATCCAACTTCAATACGTCCTATATGTTAGATATGGCTGAAAACCTGGACTTGGGTATAGAGGTTTAGACCTTGTATAAGTCTAAATCATATTAGTACTCGAAGGTTGACGCCGGCGGATCCTCATCATGTTGCCATTTCTATCGCTTTGACGAGATGAGGCCTTGCATGAAAAGTAACCTAGTAAGGTCTTGATAGGTGATGACGATGACTTCCTTTGGCCCCTACTTGACTTGGTGCACTCCTTATAGGCAATGAGAAAAGGGTCATTTTCAGTCTTAAACCCTCTCTTACTCAAACTCCTTAGTGGCTGTTGATCAAATGCGCATGGAGGAAGCGGTACGTGCAATGGCTCACCGTGGTGGAGCTTGAACATACTAGGCTTACCTGATGGGTATGGAGGTGTTGGGAGCTTTAGAGTAACTGTTGGGGACGTGTTCCTTGACACGGACGTGTCCTTAACACGTTCTCAGTTTTGATGTTGAAAACATTTAGCTAACATTCCATGACAATGCAGGATTAGGAAATATGCAGATTTGGAAATAAAACAGATTTGGTAAAAATCGTCTGTGGACGGGTCCGCAGACTGCACGAGGGCGTGCTGACGTGGCAGCAGAATATCTCAGAAATATTCTGATATTCAATAAGTTTTAGAATATTTTGTATTTAGAAACTTATTGTTTAGAAAGATATTTTTGATAATGATTACCTAACTAACCGATTTCTAAGTATAATATTTGATAATATTATATTTAGATAAGGTTGCCCTAACTAAATATTAAATATAATATTTTATATTATATTTAATATTAAGTTGCCCTAACTGATTTTTAAAAGATATTATATTTACTAATGTTACTATTATCTTTCTATGGCAGGGAGAGATTTTAGGAAGCAAGGGCTAGGATTTTTGGTGATCATATAAATAGGACTTCAATGCTTTCATCTAGATAAGTCGGTCAAATTGAAAGAGCAAACAAAGTCGTGTGATATCGTTGGTTGTTCGAGGCTATATTTCGCTCAAGGGTAAGCGAGTGGTGGACTCCGTATAGCTAGTATACAACAGCGGTATTTGGTAGGACAATTCGGAGTTGATTTGAGTTGCTAGACGTAGAGTTGTTACAACTGAGTTCCGGGCAGACTTTGGAGTTTGTTGGCTGTACTAGGTGTAGACAATTGTACTAGGTAAGAACAAAAGTAATCAATAAAGAATTGTCTGAGAAATCCTTTCCG
>QZGG01001628.1:0-58529 GCA_006409495.1 Sedum album
TAGGACCTCCTTTAAGTCCTTTGATAGAGCACAGTTGTACGCTACTTTAAGTCCTTTACATTGCTCATATTCTAACATATTTCAGTATAAGATTACGCTTTTGGTGTAGTTTTGTATCTCAGGTTCAAAAGATGAGTTAGAACAAAAATGCAACAAGAAGGCTGAATTCCGGACCAAAAGACAACAACTTGACAACAAAGGACAGAAGACCACTAGCGCGCGAGCACCATGACGCGCGAGTGTGGGTCGTGCAGAAGATAGCAAAACGGTGACGTCAGCAGACAGCGAGATATCCGGAACGATGACGTCATCACGCACGAAGAATATTTCTAAGTTCGGTTTTTGGAGACTTAATATTTCCTAAGCTGATTCTTAGAGATAAAGATGATTTCCTACAGATATCCTTTCCTAAATATTCATGGAAACCCTAGGAGGCAAGGGTATAAATATCAAGCTTCATGGAAATCACAAGAGAGCGATTTTAGAGAGAGCTGACGGTGCAGAGCAGGATTCAGGCGAGATCACGCGCACAAGCTGTCACGCGAGCCTGCCGACGCACTATACAGATTTGTCTTGTTATTTTAGTTGTCTTATAATTATTCTTGAGATGTATTCAATCAGCTTGAGTAGCTAAACTCACTGAACTCGGTTTGGATTTTAATCTATGAATTATATGTTTTGAGGTCTTATTCTTAACTGGCATGATTAAGTTTAGTATTATTATTCCGCACTCAATTGCATGATAATTAGGTTAGACAATTAAGCGAAGCCTTGCACCGCAGACTTAGTTGTAGGATCTGTTAGCTATAGTTAAACTATCAGAAGTACGTGACTGTGAATGATAGGAGTAACGCTAGAATAGGCAATAGCTACCTTGACCGGATTCGTTATTGACTAGACTATATTGAGTAATAATATCATACAGACCTTGACCGGAATGTATGTGTAGGTTATTAAGCTGTGACAGGACCTTAACCTACGTGAACAATATATCATGTATCATTAGTGACCGAGGATAAACATAGAAATTCATAGTGACGAATCTGAACCTAGCTCATCTCTAGCATAGTTATTTGCATCTTTTATACCTAATGTCTGAGTGTGCGCCAGTTGTACTTGCGCAGCAGTTTTTCTTTTAATTGTTTCACTCACGCACAACCCCAATTCTTTAGTTTGTAGTTGAAAAGAGACTTCCACCGTTGCCTGTGGATTCGACCCCAGCTTGCCAATACTATACTAGTAAGGAGAGTCGGGATAAATTTGCAGCACCCAACGACGTGCTCGTCAATTAGCAAAGCGGGAGCAGCGACTATATTTCATGCATGAATGTATTAATAAGTGTATTTGGACAGATTAGTGCAAACACCGGGAGGAATGAAGCTAGTCAAGTAGATGTTTACGTGCGTGTCCAACATTCGGGAGTGAGGATTTGTATGCTAATGCTACTCAGTCTAAATTCTATAATATAAATCCAACATTCGGGAGTGAGGATTTATATTATCGTATAATTATACGTTCTATATTAAATTGTCATCAAGAAGGAAATGCATATCTATAATCTATATCTTGCTCGAGTGAAACCATAAGTATAAGTGGAGGATTCATCCTTGTCATAGTTTTTATATTTGATACAAAACCCTTTTCTTTAAATATTGCCTTTAGAATAAATAAAACACTTAAGAAGTAATTTGAAAACTAGTAATCGAATTTAAAGTATAACTTAACTCCACTGTTCCCTTAGGTTCGACACTAGGTCACCCCTAGTTCTATAAATTCTCTTGAGTTGCGTGTTGGAATATTTATCTGCTGAATACTACACACGTCATTCAGCATCACTTCTTTGTTCTAGTAAACTAGAAGGACCAAATTTCTGCACCAAGCGCTCAACAAGTGCCGGCCACATACTAATTTGTTTCGTTGCATACATCCATCTTAACCATTTCAAAGCAGCATCCGCTCATAAAAAAGGTAGCAATCATGATTCACCATTCAAACAGAACCGAGTGATGTTCGAAGTAACGGTCCATTTGAAACAACCAACCCTCCGGATCGTTACCAGCGAAAGTCGGTACGTCGATGCGTGGTAGTCGCACAGTTGACGGAAACGTCATCTCTGATGGCTCGCCTATTGGTGGAGGGCTCGCTATAAGCCGACTGCGATGCTCACCAAGATTTGTGATGTCCAAAAAAATCAGGCGGTGTTGGCAAGAGGGGAGGTTGGATCCGCTCCTATTGGCTGCTTCTCTGCACGTCAGCAAGTGTAAGACAACTCCTGGACTATGTCTTCTAAGCTCTTGACGGCACGTCATTGAGTGCTGCAAATTTATCCCTAGTCTCCTCCTTAGTATAATAAAGGTAAGCAGGGGTCGAATCCACAGGGAACGGTGAGAAGTGATCTTTTATCTATAGCTAAAATTGGGGTTTTGTGAGTAAACGACAGATTATGAAAAGAAGCGCGCGCAATGCTACTGGCGTGCAACAGAATGCAAGTTATAAAAGTGTTTAACAAAAACAAAGATGAGCTTGGTTCAGACTTGTCACTATGAACTCTATGTTTAGCATTGGTCACTAAAGATATATGATATAATGTCCACGTAAGTTAAGGTCCGGTCAAGGCTTAGTAACTTATACATACATTCCGGTCAAAGTATGTATGATACAATTACTCGGCCTAGTCTAATGAACCACGAATCCGGTCAAGGTAGTGATTAACTATTCTAGTGTTACTCCTAATCATTCACAGTCACGTACCTCTGATAGTTTAACAATAGATAACCGATTTCCTTTATGCGTTGTATTTATAGTCTTGCCTTCTAGGGTTTCCACAATAAAATAGGCAAGAGAATATTTGGAAATCATCTTTATCTTATAAAATTCCGCTTAAGAAATATTCTCGCGCATGCTGAACGTCATCATTTCCGGTTTTGTCGCTGATTGCTGATGTCATCGTTTTGCCTCTGCACGACACAACTCGCGCTCTACGCTTCTCGCGCGCTCCTCTGTTTTTCCGGTTCTTGTCATCTTGTTGTTTTCATTAAAGATCAGCCTTCTTGTCGCACTTTCATTCTAACTTCTCTGATAAACCTGAAATACTAAACTACACCAAAAGCGTAATCTTATACTTAAAATGTTAGAAATACATGTAATGTAAAGGACCTAAAACGGCAAACAAAAGTGCCTTATCAAACCCCCCACACTTACTCTTGTTCGTCCCTGAACAATCCGGCTTCCTTACCTCTGTGTAATGGATCTAGGCCACAACGGAGGTCGATTACAGATGGGATTTAGCTTGCAGGAATTCAGAGAATGAATTCGGACAAAGCTAGGGTTCCTTATTGAAGAAGCTGCAGAATTGCAGGAAGATTACAAGGAGATTTGTCAGGTAATTTTTCTAAGATAATTCTCTATTCTTCTAGATAGCTATTTATACATCAAAGTGTAACTAACTTTTGTAACCAATCTTAACAACTTCCTTCATCTGTTCCCAGTATTTATATGTTTCAATCCATCCCCCTTAGGAAAAGCTTGACCTCAAGCTTTACTTGTAGGTTACTTCCAAACCATCTCTCTCAGTTAAGGCTTGTCCTCAAGCTATCACTGGGAAGTCAGGAAACCTCTTAATAAAATCCTCAGACCATTCCCATGTTGCATCTTCTTCTGTTCCGTTTGACCATTAAACTAGGAAATATACCACAGCTGCATTTCCTCTTTTTGCTAACTTCCTCTCTAGTATAGCTATTGGTTCAGCACTCATCTGTAAATTTTCATCCATGACTACCAGGGAACTACAAATCGGGCAGAACCACAGTGTTTCTTGAGCTGCGAAACATGAAAAACAGGATGGATCCTTGAGTGTTGGGGTAACTCCAACTTGTAAGCTACTTCTCCAATTTTTGATATAACAGGGAATGGGCCAAAGTACTTTGCTGCTAGTTTTTGACAGTTTCGATACACTAATGAATGTTGTTTGTAGGGCTGTAGTTTGACATAAACCCAATCTCCAACATTAAATGCGAGGTTTGTTCTACGCTTATCACTTTGGCTTTTCATTCTGTCTTGTGCCCTTTTCATATGGAACTTTAGCATATTAACGCTCTCCTCTCTTGCTTGCAGATTTCTGTCCCCTTCGGCGACTGGACTATCCCCATTCACATAAGGAATGTGAAGCTGAGGTGGCTGTCCATATACCACCTCATATGGAGTAGTCCCAATGGAGGTGTGGTAGTTTGTGTTATACCACCATTCAGCCAGAGGTATCCATTTAGCCCATTCCTTTGGATTTTCCCCAGTCGTGCACCTTAAGTAAGTTTCTAGGCATTTATTAACAATATCTGTTTGACCGTCGGTTTGAGGGTGATAAGCAGTTGATAGGTGTAGATCTACCTTCTGTAGTTTAAACATTTCTTGCCAGAAGTGACTTAGAAAAATCTTGTCCCTATCGCTGATAATAGATTTTGGATTTCCATGCAGTTTAAAAACTTGATGAAAATAAACTTGAGCCACATCAAAAGCTTTGAACGGGTGAGCCAGTAGGATAAAGTGAGCATATTTGCTTACTCTGTGCACAATGACTAGTATAGTGTCCTTCCCGTTTGATTTTTGAAGACCCTCAATGCAGTCCATAGAAATGTTAGTCCAAATAGCCTCAGGAATTGGTAGGGGTTGCAGTAGGCCCGCTGACGCTCTTTGTATAGATTTATTTTGCTGACAAGTCGCACAATTCCTTATCCATGTCCTGATATCTTTCTTCATGTTCCTTAAAGATAGAGTTCATCAGGCTTTGAAAAGTAGATGGGGCATTAGTTAACCCAAACGGCATAACCACAAATTCATAATGACCTTCGTGAGTCCTAAAGGCTGTTTTGTGAATATCTTCCGGATGCATTCTGATTTGCCTATACCCTGATCTTAGATCAATTTTAGAGAATATACATGATCCATGTAACTCGTCCAGCAATTCATCTATCACGGGTGATAAGTGTGCAAATTCGTAAGTATTTGTACACTCCTTATGCTTGATTCTTGCTAGTTTTCGACTATTTTGTGAGGAATTTGATACTCTTTTGTGTTTCATGCAGATTTTATTCAAAGGTTATCAAAGAGAGTACAAAGCACAAAATGGAGCAAATGGATCAAAATTCAAGTCAAGTGCCCAAGAGCAAAACTTACTCTCTCGAGCAAAAATCAAAACCAACCGAGCAAGTCCAAGAGAGTGGCGAGCAGACCAACTCAGCTGAGAAAGTTGACCCAAGATGGCCAGAAATCACTTCGGCCGAGCAGAAATTCCCATGCAGAATCTGCTCGGTCGACCAAACGTGCAAGCCTCCTCGGATGAAGAATAACATGATCTGCTCGGCCAAGGAAGTTCTGCTCGGCAGACCAGAGCAGGGGATCATACCTGAAGAAGATCAAAGGAGTCCTGCTCGGTCGAGGTCAAAGCTGCTCGGCCCAGGAAGTTATCAAGAATTGATACAAGAATGCTCAGTGATTTTTCCTGGGGCCAAGTAGAATTCTGCTCGGGCTGACCAAGAGCAAGTCGGCCGAGCAGAAGTTAGTCTGCCGAGGATCAAAGCTACACCCTGTCAAGTCTGCTCGGACCAGAAGAAAACAAGTCGGCCGAGCAGAAATTCCCCCAATTTTTCTGCTCGGCCCAGGTCAAATTTGCTGGGCAGAGATCCCCCGAGTATATAAGCTTTTTGGACATTTCAAACTCGGGGCCTTGACTTCAGACTTTGACCAGCAACCCTAGAATTTCGATTTTTGAAGATCAAGAGCTTTTGTGTGGAATTGAAGACTTTGGAGTGAAGATCAAGCATCAACACCTTCCAATCTACTCTAGTTTGCAATTAATTTCATGTTTCCATACATTTCATTGTTGTTATTTTATTTTACTAGATAGTGTAGTGAGTAGTGATTGGTTAGGGATCCTATGGATCCCTAGGTTACATGCATGTATATGATGATTAATTTGTTATGCAATGAATTTTGATATGAATTTTGTGTATTGGCTACATCTATTAAATGTTGCACATTAAGTGTTTGTTAAAATGCTTAAGTGTAATTAATTGAACCTAATCAATGATATAAACAATGAAAGTTGATATAGAGTTGATTAGTTAGCCTTGCATGAATAATCTACTTTGATCTTAACATGAAAGTGTAGGATTGATGTGGATGACTAGTTTACTTGATCTAGGTTATGGTAACTCTTCCAAAATATTGAAAGATTGAGGAAGAGTCCATTACCTAAGGGAGAGCCAAATATTGAAAGATTGAGGCCTCCATTTAAATGAACCTCTTAGTCCTAACATGCAATGAAAGTTGACCTTAGGATTAATGTTCATAAATAAACTAGTCTAATCATTTTCTATTCATTAATTGTTGCATGATTGATTGTCATCACCTTATATGCTATAGCCTAGGGTCCATAGATCCTTGATCACTTTTTTGATTGCATTTAATCCTTAAATATCACCTTCACAAATTCCCCCAAACCTTTTATTTTAGGCAAATCTTAAGTAGTATTAACTAGTTAATCAATTCTAACTCATCTCTAGGGATTCGACTCTAGGTCTCCTAGATATAAATTTTGTTTGCCGTGTTAGGACATTAAAACTTCCACTAAAACTACACGTCAAAATGGCGCCGTTGCCGGGGATGAGTTCCTAGGATTGTTAGCTAGTTTGCATTGCTTTTGTTTGTCTAATTCACTCTAGTTTTCTTTTGTTTGTTTGCACTTATTGCTTGCTTAGCTATTTCTTGTATTGCCTTTAGTCGTTTATTCTTGCCTAAGCACTCTTTTGATTGTGTTAGGTGTGGTGAATGACAACAAGAGCACAACAAAAGAGAGCCCAAGCCAAAGCATCGAGTTCATCAAACGACAATCCTACTCCCTTAACCGCCATTCCCGACACTAGACCTAATCTTCAACAACCTTTGCTAATGGATCATCAACAAAACAACCAAGCTAGACCACCAAGACACCACATGATTGATCAAGGAGAGAGACCCGTGGGAACATACATTGCTCCAACTATTGGTCACTATGGATCGCCAATATATATGCCCGAAGGGGAGGAGAATGAGTTTGAAGTAAAATCTGCGTTGTTACATATGGTTGCTTCTTCACAATTTGATGGGTATGGAAACCCGAATTCCACCTTGCACAATTTACGGAGCTATGTAGGACTTACAAGTCCCGGGATCAAACAAGAATATGTCTACATGAAGGTGTTTCCATTTCTCTAAGTGGCAAAGCTAAGGATTGGTTAATGAGCCATGAGCCGAACACATTTAGAACATGGGAGGATCTAGCCCAAGAATTTTTGATGCAATTCTTCCCTCCCGCGAAGACAAAGAAAATTCGAGATAAGATTACTCAATTCACTCAAATGGATGATGAGACTTTCTATGAGGCTTTTGAGAGATTCAAGGAGCTACAAAGAGAATGCCCTCACCATGGATTCAACAAATGGCAACTACTTCAAAGTTTTTATGATGGAATGGATCAAGATGCTAGGAATTTAATGGATCAAGCAAGTGGTGGAGGAATTATGGACCTTACCGCCACGGAAGGGTTCAAAATCATAGAGAAGCTTGCAAGGAATAGCCATCAATGGGGAGGAGATAGAAATCATTTGAAGAAGAAGGATAAGGAGCAATCCTCCAAGTCCGTAACTAAGGAAGATTTCAACTCTTTGGCAAAAACAGTAAATTCTCTAGCTCAAAGCCTCGGAAACTTCAACATGAACAATAGGAGAAAGGATGTTCATCATATTGAGGAGGATCAAGGTTGTTCTCGAAGCAAGAGGAGTTTGAGGAAGTGAGCTATGTCAATAGGAACCAAGATAGAGGATATCAAGTGCCCCAATCCATCCTCTATCAACCTAGATCCCAAACTCAACAAGTTCGGTTTCATGAGGACCCTAACTTCCCTAGAAGACCTACACCTCCAAGCAATGAGAGGCCTCCACAAAACAACTACCAAGGAAAAACCTCTTCAAGTTACATTCCTCCACAACAAAGGAACAACTATCAAGGAGGAAGTACTTACCCTAGAAGAGATTACCAAAGTGGAAACCAAGGACAAGGATATGTGCAAAGGCAAGAGGTTTTGATTGCTATGATGGCACAAATGGCCGCAACACAAGCTCAACAACAAAAGATGCTTGAAAAGATGGAGCAGAAATTTGATCAATTACATGCACATAACAAGATGCTTGAGACACAAATTGCTCAACAAGCCTCATCATCTAGTCAAAGGTATCAAGGGAAACTCCCCTCTCAACCGGATGTCAACTCTTCCGAGACAATCAATGCAATCACGTTGAGAGGAGGGAAAGAGTTAGAGGATCCTAAACCAATGGAGGTTGTTAAGGACTCAAAGAAAAGCAAGGAAGTTGAGAGAAAGGATGAAACTCCTCCAAAGCCAAGGAAAAAGAAGTGGATGAAGAACCTACCTACAAGGAGCCACCTCCTTATGTGCCTAAGGTCCCATTTCCCCAAAGGCTAAGGAGACAAAAGGAAGATGCAAATGGAAAGAGATTCATGGAGATCCTAAGGAAGATCAATGTCACAATTCCATTTGTTGAGGTACTTGCTCAAATGCCTTCCTATGTTAAGTTCTTAAAAGAATTTCTTTCTAATAAGCGTAGACTTCTAGAGAGTGATCATGTGGCTTTGGATGCTAATTGTAGTGCTATTATTCAAGATAACATGCCTAGGAAGTCACTTGATCATGGTTCTTTTACAATCCCTATTGCTATTGGTGATGTGAATGTTGCTAGGGCATTGTTTGATTTAGGAGCAAGTATTTCTTTGATGCCATTTTCGCTCTTTAAAAGATTAGACATGGGTTAATTGACTCCTACTACCATTAGCTTGAGATTAGCCGATAGGTCATCTAGATGTCTGACGTGTGCAGTATATGTGAATAAATATTCGTACACGCAACTCAAAAGAATTTATAGAACTAGGGGTGACCTAGTGTCGAACCCAAGGGAACAGTGGAGTCAAGTTATATTTCAAACTCGATTACTAGCTTTTAATTCTCTACACTCAATTACTAGCTTTCAATTTAGTTCTAAAGTGTTTTATTTATTTCAAAGGCAATTTTATTTATTCTAAAGGCAATCTTAAGGCAATATTTAAAGAAAAGGTTTGTTATCAAATATTAAAAACTATGACAAGGATGAGAATCCTCCACTAATACTTATGGTTTCACTCGAACAAGATATATAAATCCTCACTCTCGAATGTTGGATTTATATTATAGTTATGAATTTCCTTCTTGATGACAATTTAATATAGAACGTATAGTTATATGATAATATAAATCCTCACTCTCGAATGTTGGATTTATATTATAGAATTTAGACTGAGTAGCATTAGCATACGAATCCTCACTCTCGAATGTTGGATTCGCACGTAAACATCTACTCGACTAGCTTCATTCCTCACTCTCGAATGTTGGAATTTCACTAGTCTGTCCAAATACGCTTATTAATACATTCATGCACCAAATATACTCGCTGCTCTCGCTTTGCTAATATACTCGATCTAATGGTTGTATTGATTCCAAAATATTCTAAGTTCACCTCTCGGTCCTTCCCTAGATATACTACTCCGACCTACACTTCTAGATGTTTTGTCAGGACACCTATTTTATGAAGATTAAGCTCGGGTATGATTCAACACACGCAATTATCATACAAGAATTGATTCATATAAATTTAAATAATCATGTTCAAGTTATTCATAAGCATTAGAGATTCATCAAATCCTCATCATAAAGAAACTACTCACTCATCTCGAGTGATAATGCAAACATGTTCAAACGATTAAAAGTAAAACGATTGTAAATAAAACAAGAGTAAAGTTTAGAAATTCTCAGTGATTGATGATCCACGGTCGAGCTCCAATGCTGCTGCTATTCTCCTCGTTATCTCGAGTACAAAACTTCTATAATTCCTCCGAACTCTCTCGGGTATCTTCTTCTTCTTCACTTGGTTTACTCGACTAGACTCAATCACTTTATTATTATTTCAGCCCCCTTAGGTAGCTCGGGCAGCAGCAGCCAACCTTCTTCAAATGTCTTGTGATGCTTATATAGTGTAAATCATTCAAAGGGTCGAGTGCATGAAAGGTCTTGCCTTTACTCCTATCATAAATGGCCGAGTAAATGGAGAGTTAAGCTTATCTTCATGCATTTAATCCTCGAGTGAGTGTAAGGTCTTCCTTATCTTCTTATATTAAATCTTGTATTCAATGGCTCGAGTTAATGGAGATAATCCATACGAAGGGTCTTGGTCACGTGACAACTTGCTCGAGCAGTGTATTTACTCCGGTCGAGTAACATGAGTCTTGGCTGTTTTTGCTCGAGTAAGGTACTTTAGTGCACTCGGTCTAAGAATTACAGAAATGCTTCAAATTACGTCTGATTTACGCCGAATTCACGTGCTTTTCCTCATATTTCCATTTATGCTCCTTCGTAAGGTGTAAACCGTGCTTTTGACCTGAAACATCAATCAAAGTATCAAAAGTAATATATTTTACGTTAAATCATATGAAATAAGCATGAAAGTAGGGGCTTAAAATAGACATTTCTAACACTGATCAAAATACCCCACACTTAATCCTTGTTCGTCCCGAACAAGCATTAAGCTTATTTCTTACTCCTGAGATTTCTAAAGTTAATCTAATCCTAGTTCACTGTCGTAGAAAATCACGAATGCATTTAGCATATGCATTAAGCCTTTAAACCTCTAGGCTGCCCTAGCGGATGAGTTTTAGTCTCGTGAGAGTTTTCAGATAACGGAATACTCCATTTATCGTATTCATTTACATAGCTAGTCAATTCAACAAACATTCTTTTGTAATATTCTTTAATCATAAGCACTTCAAAGTATAGCTGATCATTCATGGCATGAAAAATAATTGAAAATCACTTCAAATCACGATAGTCATAAATTTCAACGTAACTCGAGCAATAAGAAACTAACCTTAATTTGTCCTTTCTCTCCATTCCCAACTTTCACCGAAAATCACAAAGTAAAACACAATTTTCAAAAGGAGTTTCACCGAACCAATCACCTATGCTAGCGAGGGCTAGTCCATAAGGTCAAGGCTAAGAATTCTTGCCCAAGAATTAGACTACACGTCGTAATCCATAAGAGTAGAGGAATTCCGGATTATTACCACATATTTCATGAATTTTTCTCTCAAAAGCATGTCATGCCTACGTACACAAGTACAAGGATCGTCCCTAAGCAATTCTCCATGGTTATCACTCGACAGCTTCACTCGAGTCGCAACATTATTTAGGCAAAAATAAGGACTTAAGTGGGGAAACGATATATTTTCTTTTCTATTATTTTTTTATCTTATTTTTTTTATCAAAGCAAATACTTTCAAGGGGGAAATAAATTTTATTTTCTTTCCTTACCCTCGGCAAATGCATTTTTTGTTTCGTCGAAGCAGATACTTTCAAGGGGGAAATAAATTTTATTTTCTTTCCTAACCCTCGGCAAATGCTTGACTTTATCGGATAACCCCACACTTAAGACTTGACTAGATGCCAAAATATTAACTCGAGTGTTACAACAAATGCACCATATACTACGAGATATGCTTAAGTCACCTAAAGGCAATACAATAGCTTTATGAAATATTATCCATGTTTCGTTCAAAAATTTTCCTCTATGAAATTGAATAAAACTTTGTTTTTTCTCAAGGTGTCATGTCAAAAATTTCTAAGAAAAATCAAACTAGGCAAGCTCTTATGTTGAGTCACAAGAAATAAATTTTCCATCATGAATGTCGTTCAATTCAAAAAATTTCAATTCATGATTTTCTCAGCAAACATTTTTAATCTAAGTGCTCGATCTTGTTTAGCATGTTTAATTGACATTTTTCAACGTGTTTTCATTTAAATAGTAGGATGTATGCAAATTTTTGAAAAGTATGCAATGTATATATCATGAAAATTTGTATGCATACTACTCCCCACCCCACACTTAAAAATTTGCTTAGTCCCTAAGCAATAAATTAAGATTAAGGTGTAGAGATACTTAGCTGGTTGTCGAGTATTTCGTTCTTGACATTTTCCTTCGTATCTTGACTTTCCAATGTGCTGCACATGTATCATTCTTGCAATGCTAACAAAGATTTGTCATTATATAGCAAACAAAGCAAAACATGATAGATAAGTAATTTAAAATGTTCAAACAAGTGCAAATGTCAAGTACTCGATCAATCTGTTTTCTAGTTGTGAAAGTTGGTTGTTTATGGGTTGTTTTGATTGTTTGTTTGGGAGATATCGGGTGTTTCTAAGAATTCGGAAGTTGTTTCATTATCAGACCTACTCGTCGTCACCTAATTATCTTCTGCATCTACGAATTCTTCATCATCTTGAACGTTTTCTTCGGTCGAGTGATGCAATGTGGGTTTAGGTGGTGATCGGTATCCTTCACACGAGGTGTGAGTGAACAATGTCTTCATCATTTCTCCTTGCCAAGTGTTTGAATTAGTCGAGTTAGGGTTTTGTTTTGTGTAGTTGGGCTAGGTTTTGTTTAATGGTTAAGGTGATATGGCCCAATAGGTTGATTCGGTCGAGTGAACCAAATGACTCGATCGAATTGATTTTGGTTTAAGAATAGGTTCACTCGATCGAGTGACATTCTTAGTTGGTCGAGTGGGCTCGGCCAAAATTCAGAATTTAATTGAGTTTTTATTCAAGGTATTTTAATTCTGAATATATTTTTAGTAACCCTAAAATTTGGCAAGATAAAAATTTCTTCTTTATTGAATATTTAACTTTGTTTTCCAAACAAAGACATGATTATTTGTAGAAGAAATTAGAAATTAAAGTTTTAATCACTCATCAGACTCGATCTCAATTGCTTCTCCATTTGTCTTGCGAAATTCTTTGATAGTCACCCTACGAACTTCATACCACTCAATACCCGAATTATTTTTCTTAGGCTTCTTGGACTTTGTTTTGCTCGAGGTAGCTTTTTCCTTACCCTTGCCTTTGCTTGTATCATTGAAGTTCTCAACCGAGCGCGCGTTCTCGGAGGGGTCTTCTTCCTCAGTTACTTCCTTATAGGCACATTCCAACCTAGCGGGTTGTTTGGCAAGGAATGCTAATTTCCTTAACAAGTTGAAGTCTAATTCTCGAAATTCTGTGTATCTCTCGGGTAGAATAAATTGACAACCGATGGCTATGCTAGTGATCAATGAAGTACAACCCACGTACTGTGAAGAGTAGTATGCCTGCTGCATACCCTTGAACATAGTTGTGAACACATCAAACCAATTGATTGGTTCATCTTGGTCGAGTGCCCACATGATGTTCAAGTCCTCTCGGGTAACTACATCAACAGTTTCGGGTTGGCAATTAATATTCGTAGCAATCAAACGATGCACGTACTTCCAAACGGGATTCTTAATAGAGGATGGTGAAGGGTAGTCTCCAATGAAGTCTTGGCGGCTAATATCTTTCCAAATCTGAATTCTTCGTTGTTCCGTAGCCAAGTGACTAAGTCCTCCTTCAGGAAAGTCCAAATCTTGAATTCTGAATTTCCATCCTTCATAATCATATGCAAAACCTTCTCCTTCCACAGGTTCAAACGAAGCAATGAACTCATAGACAAGTTCCTTATAGCATTGCTTGTTGAAAACAACATCCACATCGAGTGAAGCTCGGCCAAACATATCATAAACTTTGGCATTAATGCCAAGGCTTTGCATTGTTTTGTCATGAAGGGCTATCGAGCTCACCAAAGGCTTGAGTCGGTTTGCATCTTCAGCTATTCTTTCATAGGTTCGTGCATGGTCTATGTTGTCAAAATTTGGTGGGTAGGATGGGTCATAGGTGTGAACAAACTCAATTTGAGTTCTTCTTTGGGAGGGTGCATTGGTCTTTTTGGAAAGTAGGTTGGATTGAGACATGTTGCTCGAGTATGTAGGTTGGGGCTTAAGTGTGTTGATTCGGTCGAGTTGAATGGTGAATATGCCATGCTACTCGATCGGTTTATATAAGTCTAAATTGGGAAGCTCTAAGGTTACTCGAGTAGTAACTTACCTAATAAAGTGTGATAAATATTTGTATATCAAAGGTTTCTAATAATTGAATATTAAATCAAAGATTTAATCAAAGATTTAATCAAGGATTTAATATATGGAAGTTATGAATATTTATTAGGTTACTCGAGATATTTTTGTTTTAGGAAAGAATTGGGCTAGGTGCTCGAGTGGGCTTTGGTTAAAAATCTGATTTTTCTAATTTGGGTCGAGTTGTTTAAGTGTTGTGGTTACTCGACCGAATGATCCATAGATTCGGTCGAGTGAAGCAATGTCCTTTTGCTTCACTTTGTCTTAAAACTTGGCGATCATAAGGGTAAATGACAATTAGAAACAAGTACGCACAAGTTCAAGTTACAACAACAAAGTACCGCAAACGGTACGTCCAAAAGTTCAAAACAAACACAAATAAACAACAAAAAGAGGCTTTCCTAGCACTCTTCCCACTCGAAGCTGTCCTTCGTTCATCTTTTTCTTTCCTTTCCGGTCAGCGCGCTTGGCATTTCCTTTGACACAAACCCATTCCTTGCTCCTCCTATCCATCAACGTCATAGTGACCAAACGGGTGGTGTCGAGTGGTCTAAAATCTCCTTTGCCTTAAACTAAAATATGAGCGTTCCGCGAGGCAAGTGATAAAAGATGAGCAGCCGAGTGCCTTGCTCTTTTCCTTAGGGTTGATCATCTTCTTGAACCGCTCGGTGAAGACATAAAACCAATCAATGGAGTCTCCTCGCTCCATGAAGTACATCAAATCCAAGTCTTCCCGAGATACTCGAGCACCTTGGTCAACACGAGTGTTGATGTTTGTAGAAATAATCCGATGGATGTATTTCCATACTCCATCCGTTAGGCACTTGGGTGAGCAATTAGGGTCATACTCGCGCATACCGGTTAGCTTCCTCCATACTTCCAACCTCATCTCATCCGTACAAAATGGAATAACACCTCCGGGAGAGAACCATTCTCCATCCATATACTCCTTCTCCTCCTTGAATTCTTTTGCATTAATCTCAAACTCCCACGACACACATTCATTCTCATTATAAAACGGTTCAAAGCTTGAAAAGAACTCGACCACAAGGTTGTGGTGTGTCGGCTGCCCCATCAAATACTCCCACTCGATCAAACCGGCATTGATAAATATATTGTCCACAATCTCATAAATTCCAAGCTCGATCATAGTAGGTTTGTGAGGTGCAACGGAGCTTACCACTTCCTTCTTGCTCGAGCCACAAAAGTCTTGAGTAATCCTTGTCTCTTGAAATGGTTTCCTAAAGCTAAGTCCACACGGGTTGAAAACCGTCCATCTCCTTGCTAGGGTCTTTGTTCTTCCCATGCTAGATCCTTGGCCGCTCGACATTGTTGAAGTGAATTGAGTTGGTGTTGGTCGAGTGAATCGGTGGCTTAGGGATTTAGGTTTTGAGAGTGATGTGAAGCGGTCGAGTAGGGTTTGGTAGAGGTGAAGGTGGTCGAGTGATGTTTTAGGGTTTTCTAAATTGGACCAATTTCCAATGGGCCCAATTAAATTGGTCTAATTAAATTAGAACAATTTCCTATATGACCAAATTTAATTGGTCGAGTTGGTCCAACGGTTGGATTTAAAATTTTGATTTTTGTATTTTATTTTTTTTATTTTGTTTTTGGGTGGTGTGATTCGGTCGAGTAAGATTTTTACTCGATCGAATGGGGGGATTAAATATTTAAATGATTTAAGTAATTTTTGGTTGACTCAATTCGGTCGAGTAAGAATCTTACTCGATCGAATGAAATAGAATTCATTTAAATTGTTTAATCTATATTAATTTGGGTGACGTGACTCGGTCGAGTTGGTGGTTTACTCGATCGAGTGAAAGAATTTATCCCCGGAATTTTCCCAAATAATATTCTACCCCACACTTGCATTTTTCCTAATCTAGAAAACAATAAAGTGCGGAAAAATAAATGCGGAAAAATAAATACTTACTGGCCTAGATTAACGTCCTGGCAAGGACGTAGCCGTGTCTTCATATAAAGAAACACACTCGAGAAGTCCTTTGCTAGGATCCCTTCTCGAGAGGATATGCTCCACTTCTTAGTTATCCGACCTCATAGAGATCGAGTTGCTCTACTAGATAGCATTGGTCTCCAGCATGATAAATTTCAGTCTATGTCCGTTGACCTTAAATGTGTTTCCTTCCTTGTTAATAATTCCACGTGTCCGTCGTCAAAAACTTTAGATATCTTGAATGGTCCGGACCACTTGGAACGTAATTTTCCCGGAAATAATCTCAACCTGTGTTGTAGAGTAGCACTTCGTCTCCTACTTGAATCTCTTCTCAATGATTTTCTTATCGTGCCACTTTTTGTTTTCTCTTTGTAGACTTTCGCGCTTTCATATGCATTTAAGCGTATCTCCTCGAGTTCATGTAGTTGAAGAATACGGTGTTCCCTGCAGCTCTATATCGAAATTCATCTTCTTGATAGCCCACATGGCTTTGTACTCGATCTCTACCGGCAAGTGACAAGCTTTTCCGAAGATAAGTTTGTATGGAGACATACCAATAGGGGTCTTGTAGGCTGTCCTATAAGCCCATAGTGCGTCATCTAGCTTCGACGCCCATTCCTTCCTTGCCTGAAATAGTCTTTTCTAAAATAGCTTTGATCTCTCTATTCGAAACTTCTACTTGACCACTGGTTTGGGGATGGTAAGGTGTCGAAATCTTGTGATATACTCCATGTTTTCGAAGCATCTTCTCGAGTTGTTTCTCCTTAAAGTGCGTTCCATTGTCACTAATGATAGTTCGAGGTACACCATATCTAGGGAAAATGATCTTCTTAAATAATTTCTTTACGGACTTGGCATCGCATGTGGGTGTGGCTATGGCTTCTATCCACTTAGACACATAGTCAACCGCTACTAGAATGTACTTGTTTCCGTAAGATGAAGGAAAAGGTCCCATGAATCAATTCCCCATACATCAAAAATTTCTACTTCGAGTATACCCTTCTGAGGCATCTGATCTCTCCTCGAGATGTTTCCCGATCTTTGGCAAGCGTCGCACGATTGAACATACTTATGAGCATCTTGAAAAATAGTTGGCCAATAGAATCCTGACTGCAATACTCGAGCGGCTGTTTTGGATGTGGATCCGTGTCCTCCCGAGAATGAAGAATGACATTCGCGTAAGATTCTATGTTGATCTTTTTCTGCTACACACGTACGATATATGCCATCGACTCCTAACTTATAAAGATAAGGTTCGTCCCAATAGTATCGAGTAGCGTCTCGGAGAAATTTCTTCTTTTGTGCATACGTGATTTCTGGTGGTAGCGTTCCACAAACAAGATAGTTCACAAAATCTGCGTACCAAGGGTCTTTGTATTGAGCTGAGTCTATGGAGAGCAAGTATTCTCCTAGGAATGAATCCTTGATAGGGTCTCCATTTCCTTTATCCTCTAAGGTAGTCTCGAGTCTAGATAAATGGTCGGCTACTACGTTCTCGACTCCTTTCTTGTCTCTGATTCTATGTCGAACTCTTGCAATAAAAGGATCCATCTAATAAGTCTTGGTTTTGCGTCCTTTTTGTTCATCAATATTTGAGTGCTGCATGATCCGAGTAAACAATGGTCTTTGATCCAACGAGGTATTGTCTGAATTTTTCGAATGCGTAAACTACCGCTAACATCTCCTTCTCGGTTGTGGTGTAGTTTTCTTGAGTTGCATCGAGTGCCTTGCTCGTGTATTGAATGACATGAAGACGTTTATCAACTCTCTGTCCGAGGCATGCTCCAATCGCTCCGTCGCTTGCATCGCACATTAGTTCGAACGGTAAATCCCAATTTGGTGCTCGAACGATCGGGGCGGTTGTGAGTAACTTCTTTAACGTCTCGAACGCTTCATGACATTTATCATCGAACACGAACTTAACATCGTTAGCGAGAAGGTTTGTGAGTGGTTTTGCTATCTTCGAGAAGTCTTTGATAAATCTTCTGTAGAATCCGGCGTGTCCGAGAAAGCTTCTAATACCTCGTACATCCTTAGGCGGTGGAGCTTCTCGATCACCTCGATCTTGGCTTTGTCGACTTCTATTCCTCGTTTTGAAACTAGATGTCCGAGCACTATTCCTTCTTGAACCATAAAATGACATTTCTCCCAGTTTAGAACTAGGTCCATCTCAATGCATCGAGCTAGAACTTTTGATAGATTCGATAAACAATCGTCAAACGAGTCTCCGTAAACTGAAAAATCATCCATAAAAACTTCCATAGTCTTCTCGAGGTACTCGGAGAAAATGGACATCATACACCGTTGAAAAGTTCCCGGAGCGTTGCATAACCCGAAAGGCATTCTTCTATACGCGAACGTTCCATATGGACATGTGAACGTGGTCTTCTCTTGATCCTCGGGGTGGATAGGTATTTGGAAAAATCCACTATACCCGTCGAGGAAACAAAAGTACTCGTGCCCGGAAAGTCTTTCTCAACATTTGATCCACGAATGGAATAGGGAAATGGTCTTTTTTAGTTGCTTTATTAAGTTTTCTATAATCGACACACATCCTATATCCGGTTACGGTTCTAGTGGGGATTAATTCATCATTTTCATTTTTAACTACGGTTAATCCTCCTTTCTTTGGAACGACGTGGATTGGGCTAACCCAATCTGAATCGGGGATCGAGTATATGATTCCTGCATCTCTAAGTTTTGTTATTTCTTTCAGAACAACTTCACCTAATTTGGGATTTAGTCTCCTAAGAAACTCCCTAGATGGTTTTGCGTCATCGCATAAACGAATCCTATGCATGCATACGTCGGGACTAATTCCTTTTAAATCATCTATAGAGTGTCCTATAGCATCTTTATGTGTACGTAAAACATGCATGAGTTTCATAGTTTCATCTTGATTTAGCAAAGCATTTATGATCACCGGCGAAAATTTTTCTGAAACTAAAAATTCGTACCTTAGATTTGGTGGAAGAGGTTTCAATTCCTGACCAAATTCATTACCTTTGCTCGAGTTTTGCTGAGTTGCTTAAGTTCCTGCTCGGTCAATTCTGCTCGATCAAATTCTGCTCGACCGAAAATGACTCGGTCGAGTACTCGGTTTCATCCATGAGATTCGACATATTTTCATCTTCTTTCCTTCACTTTCAAGAAATGTTAGTGCGGAAATATCAATTATATCATCATTTGAAACATTAGCATCAAACAAATCACAATCCAAAGAACAAGTAGGTGCTTTCATCATTTTAGAAAGATAAAATTTTACCTTGTCCTCACCTAGGTCCAACTCGATTGAACCATCGCCACAATTTATCAATGCCTTGACTGTGTTTAAAAATGGTCTTCCCATAATAACAGGAATTTCGGCATAAGGGTTATCATCCATTTCTAACACATAAAAATCCACAGGAACATAGAATTCTCCAATTTTAACAGGCATATCTTCTAACACACCAATTGGTACTCGTTTAGACCTATCAGCTAGTCTAAGAATTAAAGTGGTGCTAGAAAGTTCTCCTATTCCTAATTTTTCATATAAGATAAATGGCATTATGGAAACTCCTGCTCCTAGATCACATAAGGCATCATCAATATTTATATCTCCTACGACGATCGGTATAGTGAATGAACCATAATCTTTTTGTTTCTTAGGCATCTTACGTTGTATTACGGCACTAGAATTAGGTCCTAAGGCAACATGGTCTACATCACATAATTCACGACGATGAGTTATAATATCTTTTAAGAATTTAGCATAGGTGGGCATTTGAGAAATTACCTCTGAAAATGGTAGAGTGATGCTAAGCTTTCCGAGAATTTCAGCAAACTTCTTGAATGCGGCTGTTTCTTTTACCTTCTTTTGTCTGTTTGGGAATGGAAGTGGTGGAACGTAAGGTGGTGGTGCTACGTAAGGCGGCTCACTTTCCTTGTCCGTGGCTTCCTCTTCCTGCTCGGGCTGCTGAGTGTTACTCGGTTCATCTTGCTCGGCTGAATTTGTTTGTGCTTTCTTTGGTCTTGGTCCTTCAAGCTCCTTACCACTCTTCAAAGTGATAGCGCTTAGTCGGCTGAGTTTATTTCGGGTTGAGAAGGAAGTTTTCCGGGATTCCTTGAATGCGTTGAAGCGATTGCGCAAACTGTGTCTCAAGCATCTTCTGTTCGGCTTTCCTTGTTTGATTTCTGCGAATATATTTCTGAATGTCTTTGCTCTTTTGTGCCTGAGTACTATCATCTGAGTCATTAGTTGCGCTAAGGTAGGTTCCTCGGATTTCTTGTCTTCCTTCCTTTGGTTGAAATTCTGATTTGTGCTCGGGCCGTAGTTCTGACTCGAGGCTTGGTTGCTCGGGTAGTCTCCTCTAGCTTGGTCTCTGGGTAGTATTGAGACTTACCTGGGTTAGGTTATTATACCCTTGAGTAGGGTATGGTGGTTTCAATCTGAGTAGAATCTAGTCTGCCTTTGAGGGGTACGTAGGATCCTTGTCCTCGAGCTATGTAGCTAACGTCTTCTCCTCCTTTAGGTCCGTAACCTTCTTCAGTGTGCTCGCTAACCTCGTAAACGTTTGATTGTGTTTTCTTCTTATCTAAGTTAAGGTTAGAAAGGGCTTGCACTAAAGAGTTAACGGTTTTTGAAAGGTTATTAAAGTCGGCTTTCGTGACTGAATTCGTACTCGGCTCAAGTTCCTCCTTCTTTAGATGGTTTCGATCTCCACCCCATTGATGGCTGTTCCATGCGAGTTTCTCTATAACCTTGAATCCTTCGCTCGCGGGTAGTCCCATGATGCTTCCTCCGCTTCCTTGATCCATGCGTAGTCTACTATTCTCGTCCATTCCATCGTAGAACATCGACAACAATTCCCATTTGTTATATCCATGATGAGGACATTCGCGTTGAAGTCCTTTGAATCGTTCGTACGCTTCATAAAAAGATTCATTGTTGCCTTGCACAAATTTGTTAATTCTATCCCTAATACGTTTTACCTTTGCAGGGGGAAAGTATTGGTTTACGAAAGCTTGGGCTAAGGCGTCCCATGTCTTGAATGTGTTCGGCTCGTGTCCTTGAAGCCAATCTTTCGCTCCATCGGTTAAAGAAAATGGAAATAGTTTCATGTAAACTATTTCTCTAGGTACTCCTGCAAATTTATACGTACGGCATAATTCAGTAAAATTATTAAGATGAACGTGAGGGTTACCGTATCCGTCGAATGATTCACTCTTGATCATTTGGATGAGTCCTCCTCGAAGTTCAAAGTCATATCCTTCTTCATGTGGAATGTGAATAGGAGAATCATAACTTCCAATGGTTGGAGTTATGTAGTACTCGGCTGGTTGCTCGACCTCAGCCCCTGCTCGAGCTGCTCCTTGCGGTCGAGTGATTTTCCATATCTGGTCGAGTAAGTTTCTGATCGGTCGAGTAAGATTTGTTCTGGTTTCTTGGTATTGTCCACGAAGTTAAGTTAAAGGTCTAGAAGATCTCGAAGAGCTAGAACTTGAATTTGTAACGTCCACTTGCACCTTTTTCTTCGCTTTAGAGTTTGATTGCATTCACCTACAAAAAGATGAATTTTAGTAATAGCTAGAAAAATAAGCAAATGAAAGTTTTTATTACTACTAATTTTTTTTTTTTTTATATTATATATTTACGATTTCGAGTAACTCGAAATCTAGAACTAAAAATTAAACTAGTGAAAGATTTTAAAAACTAAACACCGTTCCCCGGCAACGGCGCCATTTTGACCGTGGTGCAATATATGTGAATAAATATTCCGAACACGCAACTCAAAAGAATTTATAGAACTAGGGGTGACCTAGTGTCGAACCCAAGGGAACAGCGGAATCAAATTATATTTCAAACTCGATTACTAGATTTTTAGTACTTAACACTAGCTTGCAATTTAGTTCTTAAGTGCTTTGTTTATTTCAAAGGGCAATTTTATTATTCAAAAGACAATATTTCAAGAAAAAGGTTTGTTATCAATATTAAAAATGAAAGGTTTGTTATCAAATATTAAAAACTATGACAAGGATGAGAATCCTCCACTAATACTTATGTTTCACTCAACAAGATATATAAATCCTCACTCCGAATGTTGATTTATATTATAGTTATGAATTTCCTTCTTGATGACAATTTAATATAGAACGTATAGTTATATGATAATATAAATCCTCACTCCCGAATGTTGGATTTATATTATAGAATTTAGACTGAGTAGCATTAGCATACGAATCCTCACTCCCGAATGTTGGATTCACACCTAAACATCTACTCAACTAGTGTTTCCTCACTCCGTCTAACGCTTATTAATACATTCATGCACCAAATATACTCGCTGCTCGCTTTGCTAATATACTCGATCTAATGGTTGTATTGATTCTAAAATATTCTAAGTTCACCTCCCGGTCCTTCCCTAGATATACTACTCCGACCTACACTTCTAGATGTTTTGTCAGGACACCTATTTTATGAAGATTAAGCTCGGGTATGATTCAACACACGCAATTATCATACAAGAATTGATTCATATAAATTAAATAATCATGTTCTAGTTATTCATAAGCATTAGAGATTCATCAAATCCTCATCATAAAGAAAACTACTCACTCATCTCGAGTGATAATGCAAACATGATTCAAACGATTGTAAAGTAAAACGATTGTAAATAAAACAAGAGTAAAGTTTAGAAATTCTCAGTGATTGATGATCCACGGTCGAGCTCCAAAGCTGCTGCTATTCTCCTCGTTATCTCGAGTACAAAACTTCAATAATTCAATCGGTATCTTGAGCTCTCTCGGCTCCTTCTTCTTCTTCACTTGGTTTACTCGACTATGATCAATCACTTTATTATTTCAGCCCCCGTAGGTAGCTCGGGCAGCAGCAGCCAACTTTCTTTGAAGCTCTTGTGATGTTTATAGTGTAGTTCATTAGGGCTCGAGTGACTTCAAAGGTCTTGCTTTAACTCCCTTCATAATTGGCCGAGTAAATGTAGAGTTATCTTATCTTCTCATTTAATCCTCGAGTGGAATGAAAGGTCTTCATTATCTTCTGTATTAAATCTTGTATTGAATCTCGAGTTAATGAGATAATCCACACGAAGGGTCTTGATCACGTGACAACTTGCTCGAGCACCGTATTTACTTGGTCGAGTAACATGAGTCTTGGCTGTTTTTGCTCGAGTAAGGTACTTTAGTGCACTCGGTCTAAGAATTGCAGAAATGCTTCCAATTACGTCTGATTTAGGCCGAATTCACGTGCTTTTCCTCATATTTCCATTTATGCTCCTTCGTAAGGTGTAAATCGTGTATTTGACCTGAAACATCAATCAAAGTATCAAAAGTAATATATTTTACGTTATAATCATATGAAATAAGCATGAAAGTATGGGCTTAAAATAGACATTTCTAACACTCATCAGCTTCCCTCCACTGCCACCGCATCAAGCGGAAGACCATGCTGCTCGTCTATCGAAAAAGATGGCTAAATTTTTTCGATTCTTTACATGTTATGAGGATACAAATAATCCCATCAATCGTCAATGTTCAGTGAATTTCAAAGATATGATCCGCCAATGTGTTCACCAAGATCCAACGACACGTCCAAATTCTAATACTTTAATTGAGCATCCTTTCTTTACTGAGTTGACATATCCTCCGTATATACACATAACAGCTCTGCTTCTACAGTTCTTCTATTGAGGTTAGGTGCAACAAGGTAAGGCCTTATCATGCTGCCTTTCTGAATCACCTTATTACGGATAATCATAACATTCCATCTGATGCGACTCGTAGAGGGAATTATTCCTGTCAGTTTCTGGAGGATGAAATGCAACTCAGGCAAGCTGTGGTTGACCCCTACTCTGAATTACCGGGTGATACCAGGTCATCTACTGGGACGAATCAGAGAAGTTATAATCAGGAGGATGATTCCATGCCAGTTACTGAAAGAACTCAAGTAAATGTGTCTAATATGCGAGAGAATAATACCAGATCGCCTACTGAAGGGACTGAACTCGGAGATGTTCAAGCAGATGACACAAACTCATCTGATGTGCAAGAGGTTAACACCAGCCAATCTCTTATAGAACCTCAGCAACCTGATATACTCTTGTTGGAGGGCCCTTCTAGTAACCCTGCGCCTGATCAGGAGCAAATCAATACAAATGAGTCGTTTATTCTGTTTCAAAACGGTACAATATTGAAGATTATCGAACTGTTGGGTGGGAACGCGGAGGGTGACGACATACATGACAGTGACATTGAGTTTAGGCTGGAGCAGGCAGTTAAGAACAACATAGAGGCATTTCACTCGATGAAAAATGACATGGAGGACATGAAGAGAAGATTGGCTGCTCTGGAAAATATGCAATAATTCAGATTCATATTATCAGAGAATGGTAGGAGAATAAACAGAAATGGTGTATGACTCTAGCTTCAAAAGTAGAGAACATTCAGAATTGTATGGTCTTTGACATTTGATACTAAATAAAATCTTGTTGTTGAAAAACTAAGATTGATGTTCTCCCACTCCATTATACCAATATACCAAAATAAACAAAAAAGATTACATTAAATTATATGAAAGATTTAAACAGCAAAAGAAATTGCACACATTTTGAAACCACTCGAACTAACACACTTAGTTAATCCTAAAATGTGAAAACAAATATATATCAGCAAGAGCAAGGATAGAGATTTACGGAGTGAAAGTAAAACAATAAAATTTCAAGACGAATAGCTCATTGTGTCCAACTCCACATAAACTAGAAATCAGTAGTACTTCCATTCTATATCGAATCAACGATAAAATAAAATCACCAGCAAGTTTTCATGACGAGGTGTCGAGGTACATACCGCTTCCGCTGAGAAGTAAAACTTTTAGGAAAAATGTAGTTACTGAACTTCAGGATGCATTTGGATAGTTGAACCGGAACAATCAGAAGATTGGGCCGCGGTAACTATGATATCGGCCCAAGAATAAATGCCTAATCGATCGCGCACAAGGAGCAAGTTAAAATTTAGAAAGAGCACCACGTATTTTCTTTTGTTTAAAGTGTTATTGTTGATGACTCCAGCTATGGTTGAGCTCAATTCACAGTTGAAAAGTGTTACTTAGCGCAAAGAGTATAAGTAAAAACTATACTTAACATTAAGTCACATGCATGTTATTTAAACTTTAAAAAAGAGGCTTTACGAGACTGCAGATATATATTGGTGGGAAGTGACTGTTACATGACAGCCTTATTCCGGCAGCACACACTACATAGAAAAGACCAAACCATTCTATTTTTATTTTTATAGTTTCATCTTATTGTCCAGACACTTGAAGACTCAAGCACTTGCATCCACAGCCTGGTCACCTGATGCATTCTGCACAAATGTCTCCACATATGCTTTCCTGTACGTGCATTTATTTTTTGTTAGACGATGCTCAAATTATCAAATGTATTATGCATTTTAGAATGAATATCAATCCTAAACACATATACCTTGCAGGAAGGTGGTCATGAGGACGGTTAAATGGAGTCCAAATGGGATCACCAACAAATAGTCGCATTGCCTACATGTTTGCAAGGAACACTGTCAGGTAAAAAAAGTAGTATAGCATTCACAAGCATCAAATGCACATATAGGGGTCATAGTTTCCAATACCTTGATGTAGTTATCAGTATCGAGAGTGAAACGATGATAGATACCAGCTGGCAGGACTATCATTCCACCTTTCTTTACCCAAACGCGGATCCACTTCTCATCCTTATCCCTAACATCAAAATAACCTAAGAGAAGAAGAAGAAGAAAATGAGTCTAATCTTTCAGCTAACAAACTTCCAAGCAGAGAACACATTAAGAATTAATGTTCACTGTAGCAAACTCTAACCACTTCCTCCAACACAGTAGCGGATTTCTTCATCGGTGTGAAGATGTTCCTCAAAGAAGTTCTTAATTTTTTCTTCATAATTAGGAAGCTTCTCAGGGCAGACTTCACAGAAATCCTTCATACATTTGAAACCTGTGAGAAATATTACAGCAATACTTAGCTTAGTGTATCGTATAAGTGTACCGTATAAGTGTATCCACGATCCGATCGAATCTTCTTCAACTCCTCATCTGTCTCATAATTGTCGGCATCCAACCTCCAGCTGAGGACTCCAAGCGCTGAAAGATCAATAAAATTATTTTAGTTGAAAATCAAACTAATTGCAAATGAATTTTAAAATTTGAACATTAACACTCAGAGACACTAACCAGCTAGCTGATCCAGAGACAAATATTCTTTGGGATCTTTATGATGTGGAAGCCGCTGGTCCTCGTCGGAGTCATCCATGTACCACGCTTGAATCACATCTTCTCTTGGATCCTGTATAGTCATCTCACCCTTTTAGTGAAGATCCAATCAGAATCAAATATGATTTAAAAATTTCACTCATAATGCCCACACAAATATATTTAAACTAACAGAAAAGTTCGCAATCGTCTTACTATTTTATTAGTATTATGTTTTTGAAATCACGATGAACTTTCCGAGATCCAGTGCACAAAAAATAGAAGATAAGAAGGAATAACAATCCGACCACACTATGAACAATATTAAGAATGCATGTAACCAACATCCGAGCCTTATTGCTAAACTTATCAGCTTTTACCAGGACAGTTACTGGTAAACCTATTTCAGAACACCAACCATTTATAAATTATTGACCGCAACTTCCCACCAAACCAAGGACATGTATTATTGTTCTAACTGGTCAATATCAATAAAACAACTTCCCATACGAATCTTGATCAAAAGTTTATCTCAGTTACCAAGTAAAATGCAAATAGATAACCCTTCTACCATTTTCAAAAACAAATACGAGTAGTGTGCTCGTGATCTTGATTAATCAAACATTAACAGGAAATATTTCAGCATCTAACAAGATGATATATGCTTTATGAGTTACGACCAAAAAAACAGCCTGCAGCTAAAATAAAGAAAATCATTCTAAAAAGACTTTACAATTTACATCTCACTGAACAGCAATTCATTACTTTTAGGTTATACCACTCTGAGTTCTTCTCATCTAATCCCAACCCAAACAAAAACACCCACCCTACAAATGTCAAAATTCAACAAAACCGACCAAGATCCAACCTTTTTATCCATATCAACATGGAACACATACCAACTAAATATCTCCAGAAATAATTAACTAAATCTACAATCAAACAACAATCCATGGTACAACAAATTCAAACCTAAACCCTAATTGCATCCACACAAAAACTAAAGCAGAAAAAGTTAATAAATAGACGAAGCGTCAAAGTCAACTGAATACCTTTTCCGTAACCCCCATCGCCGATTATCTCAGCTCAGATTCGAAAGAAGCCTGAAGACGACGCAAAACGGAGAAGCACAATTCCGGATTTCTTTTGAGTTGTAGTCTTCCGATATATGCTGATTGGTTTAGATCAATTGACGATTTTACCCCTGGAACGGCATGCGCTTCTGAAAGGCGTGGATCACGCCTGCGTCCAGGTGAGTTGTATCCGCAACAGACATTGAAAGAATTAAGGGCATTTTAGTAAATATCGGCGTCATAAATTGACTGCTAAAAGGCCGAAACCGAGTTGGGCCTTAAACGAGTTGATAATAAATTTAGGCCCATTTAGTGGTTGTGGGAGATTTTACTGTGTGTTGCGGTGTATGGTAAATAGTACACCACCCTCCCTGCCTCCCACACGAGCGGTAGGTGGTTTTTACTGTTTACTGCAGCTCTTTACGGGCCCCACGTGTCACTGTTTTTTCTTAGATTTTGTAGATGTTATGTTTTTAAAATATCACGTAACAAATAAATTGATAAATTAACCTATAAAATAAAATTGTTAAAAATAAACTGATTAAAAGCAATAAATGGAGCACATTCTTTTCTTTAAATGCATTAAATGCTCAAGTGAGTATATTTGAGGAGCTTCAAAATTAAATAAATGGGTCACAATTCAAATATCCAAAATAAATACAAGTTGAAAATGAGCTGTAAATTGTGATTTAATTTGTAAAGGGTGTACTTAGAAAGTAAGGACCAAGCTTGAGAAAAGTCGTACCCTATAAAACAAACCCTACACCCGACTAGTCGCATCCTAACCTTTAGGACATTCAATAATTAACATCATCGCCATGATACAAAAATCATTCATGAAAATGTTGTGTTCCCTACAAGGCCAAGTACATAAGGTTAGTCCTGTGAATGTGAGCTCATTTAGTCACATTAAATCCAAGACAAGGTGGATATCTAATTAACTGGGAAAGATGGAGGAACTATAGAAAGCGAAAACATGACACATGATGTGTAGGACACAGTCCCATTGCCCCATTCTGACCCCTCAAGGTGTCAACCTAAATTAATGTCATATGAACACTTGCTATTCAAATTCATTTTATGTTCAGATGCATTTGAGACGGTATCCTTTTGTAACTTGGATTAAAATGAACATTTTTAGCCACTTTTATTGATTTTCAGCTCAGCCACTTTCATTGAATAATTTAGCTAGTTTCAAATGATTCTAAATTTATTGTTTCCATAATCATTTTATATCTGAACAACGCAAATTAAGAATTATTGTAAAACTTTACATATAAGTATTTTAATTTCATCTGAAAATTTGATGTTCGTTTCACCGATCACGATCATTTCAAACTATTGTGATCTAAATTATCATCTTATTAGGAGTACATTTTAATCTTATTGTATACTGTATAGTAGACTAGAAGTGCTTATTTTTATCAATATATATTTCCTAATTTTATTTTAAAAAATAAATTTATAAGTATCAATTTTCACAATAAATTTGGCTTTATGTTTGACTTGACTAGGAGGGTCACACCAAATAAAAACACTTATTTTTTTTTTTTTTGATTGAAAATAAAAACACTTATTGAATGCTCTGTTTTGTTTTCCTTCACAACTCTCTCTTCTCCAATCTCTGCTCTGCTTCCTCTGCTCTGTTTTCCAATCCCCTGTTTCTCCCCCTTCCACAAAAACCCAACCAACTCTCTCTTCTCCAATCTCTGCTCTGCTTCCTCTGCTCTGTTTTCCAATCCCCTGTTTCTCCCCCTTCCACAAAAACCCAACCACACCCTGCCTGATCCTCATCATCTCCGCCCTAATGGGCTTCCGGCGCCGCCCAATTTACGCCACCGCCATCGCCTTCCTCCTCATTCTCTTCTCCACCCAACATTCCGGTAAGCCCACACACACAATAGTAGCTAACTAACTCATTCCAACTAACTTAAGTAACTAACTAATTTCCAACCGCTTTTGCAGATGCTCGAAGTGGTACTAATCACAAACTCCTACAAGAAGTCAATGAAAGTCAAAGAAGAACATATTGGCGGTTAACTGAGGATTTTGAAAGAGTGGCAAGGAGACTGATCGGACCAGGTTCATCTCCGCCAAGCTGCAGATCCAAATGTGGTCGTTGTGCACCGTGTAGGGCGGTTCATGTTCCAATCCAACCAGGCTTAAACAAGCCTTTAGAGTATTATCCAGAAGCTTGGAGATGTAAATGTGGCAACACTCTCTTCATGCCTTAGGGTTAGGGCACCCTTCGCTTTTGGGTCTCTCCTTCTTGTAGATCTTCCTCTAGTATTTATTTTCTCACATTATTGTTATTATTAAATTATATCCTGAAAAAATCTCAAAACCCTATCCCTCATCTCCATGCAATTTCCAGATGAATTAATTAGTTGATTAATTACTAATTTATTTAGTGTTGATGTTGGAGCTAGGTAAATTATTATCAATGTAACGTAAATTTCATTTTCATGGTTTATATTTTGCGGTATATTTTTATTTATAAAAATCAATTTTCCTATTTTTATGACGTTTTCATATTAACTTATTAAACTTGAATGTACTAATCATTCATAGCTGCAAGGACTGTTAAATTGTTAGGTTAAGAAGAATGAAAATAATTAGTAATAATTTTTGTGAAATTATTGAAGAATATCAGGTGTTTTGTGTTATAAGTGAAAACATTTAGAGGTTTTTAATGACATCTTTTGTTTTAATATAATTCATGTGTTGGCATGTGAAGAGGCAGGAGGCTTTGGGAATGAAAGTATTAGGTGACCTGAAACTGAAGAATGAAGATGCGATTATCTTATCTGATCTGCTAGGTTTTCTCCAGTTCTCAAAACTGTCATCAATAAACAAAGTTTGAAGTCAGATGGAATCATGGAAACATTAGTTAATGTTGTGTTTTGATAAAGTTTAATGTAGTTTGATTACTTTGAGGTTGTAACTGAAAACTTGGCAAGAGTAGGTTAAATTACTTCATAGAGAGAGAGGCTATGGAGACAGCTGCCATTTATGTCAAACCTTAGCGTTTCTTACAATGGTTAATACTGTACTGTACTTCTTCTCTACAGTCTACTTGTTCATGTAGAGAGATCATGGAATGGTTTACTGGACCAGAATTTTAATGCTGGATTCATCAACCTCATCATCATCATGATGTTGTAGGTTTTAGTTTGAAAGACCAGTAAAAGCAGCAGCTCTAGATAGGATGCTAAATAAACCCTAAATAGAGAATGATGAAAGGGAGGTTTGGTCTCTGGAGGAAAAGGAAAGAGAGGAGGAGAAGCAACTGCACTGTTGTAGCGTTGTTGTGCTATTGTCTTGTGTCAGTAAAAACATATTTAATGCTGTGAAAAACACATGGGCATGCAGATTCTGCAGAGCTCAGTATGTATGTGGATATCTTTGTTTGGTGAAAACGATTGAAAATCTGTTAATAATTAATGTTTTTATATCTAGGGTTGGTTTTAAATATTTTCTTCAAAGTCTGGGGTTTAGGGTACATTGAGTCATTGAGAGGTGATATGAATTTTTTTAGGTCCTACAAATTGTTGGTTTGCTGAGGTACATGGGGTCTGGATATGATACATGATTGTCTGGTGTATGCAGGACTCATCATATATCAGCTAGCTTTTTTTGTAAATGCTGTTGAGAATTGAACACCAAGGTATGCATTCTGCATTTCATCTTTTGTTGATCTTTCAGCAATCATCATTCACATCTCTGCATTAGCTCGTGTGATCCGTAATGGATACAGATTTCTATATGCATAATTTGGTTGCAAAATGACATACAAAAACAATGAAGCAAAAATTTGATTCAAAATGTCGACGTTTTCACATTATCAATTGTAAAAACCAACACTTTTGTTCAAAACTATATAGATAATTTTATAAATACAATTTCAAAATATGTAAAATAAATAATCAGCAGACAATTCCTCTTAGTGATCATATGTTGTACATAGTTTCATTATTGATGCACAGTCACTTTCATTAGTATTTTGTTCCAACATGATCAGTATCACAGTTGAGAAAGTGAGGTGATGATATCTGAACAATTGTTGCTGCTTACAAAATAACAAATTCATAAAATTGGCATTCTTCTGTATCTACATTTCTTTTGATGCATACCTGTGATTTATATTTATTGGAATTTTCGATCATTAGTAATTACCAATCAATAAATTGCGGATTAAATTTTTCTTTTTTGATTTGAAATCCCACACTGCATTGAGGAATTAAACAGACTGTAGTAGGGCTAGAAGATATTTTTCCATTAGTTTTTTTTGGCTTCATACCATCTTGTGTGTACCCTATACAAAAGTCTACTCCCTCCGTCCCATTATGAGTATCCCATTTCCTTTTTGGATGTCCCAAAATGATCTTCCCATTTCCTAAAATAGAAACTTTTTTACCTCTACATTTACACTCTCTTTCATACTTTTTATCCCACTCATTCTCTTTCTTACTTTTTATCTCACATTTTTCAATTTTCTTAAAAACCGTGAAAGTTCTCAAATGGGACACTTAAAATGGGACGGAGGGAGTATAATCAAAGTCCAACGATTGTATTTAATGCGGGCCAATCTCATGTGATGCCTTCAGTCCCTCACATTTTTGTTGAATATTTTTGTTACAAAATCCAAACTATAACATGGGATACGTAGAGTTCAACAATAATACAGGTTTCAAGATCATCCCTAGTGGTGCAATGAAAATGATCTAATATCACATTCCTCTTGAACACTGTGGAGGAAATAGAAATCAGATAATGTCTGTCAGGCTTGTTGGAAAACAATGCGTACAATTAATTGTCTAGTATTTTGGAATTCCATATTTAGATTATTATCATTATTATTAATCTAATTATAGGTAATGATATCTCTATATATACATCCATCATGTAAACACATATTCATCAATAAAATACTTTCCTTCCTAATTGTTTAACATGGTATCAAGAGCTGCAGGTTTTGTTTCCTGATCTCTTTTGTCGCTTCCGCTTTGGGTGGTGGTGTCACCACACCACCGCCACCCCAATATTCTATTCTAAAAATCCGATGACTTTAATGCATACCACAACCTCAAAAATCTATTCTTCTTATCATTCTCTTTGTTTTTTTCAAGACCCATCCAAATGCGCAAATGGATCGAGTCTCACTTCAAAATTAGATTTGAATTCGAGATGCATCGAAAGACAGTGTTGTGTTGTGTCCTCCTTCACCCAGACATAGTGGCCCTATACATCCATGTCAGATTCAAATCAACAGTCCGTAGACTAGTCAAATTTTACTAGATAGCCATCTTTCATTGGGCTATTATAGCACATTTTGGTGCTTTGTATCCGGTGGTTTCCCCACCCATGTCACTAAATTACTCTTGTGACATTTATTTTACGATGACGAGATTTCCGTCCAGATCTGTCTGCCGCTACGTTGTTCAAAGAATTCAAGTGCAATCTCAACATATTGAGATGGTTGAGATTGAGGGAGGGTGTTGGAAAACAATGCGTACAATTAATTGTCTAGTATTTTGGAATTCCATATTTAGATTATTATCATTATTATTAATCTAATTATAGGTAATGATATCTCTATATATACATCCATCATGTAAACACATATTCATCAATAAAATACTTTCCTTCCTAATTGTTTAACAAGGCTTACTTCATTAAATTCTTACAGACACGAATGGGTTGGGTGGTGAAGATTAAAGTCAGGAGCAGCAGGGCAATGCATTACCATTTTGGCTGGGGCTTATACTACCTAGCTATCTACCTCATCTCACTCACCTAGTCTACTTTCATTTGTTTGCTTCTTTATGGTATCATGCACTGTTTTGGTAACCCGAGTATCAAGAGTTTCTTAGATAGAGACCTTACCTGAATTCATCAATGTATGAAGAAATGAGACTTGTAAATTTTGTTCAGAGTTTGGAACTGACTTGTCAGTGCGCGGTCGGATGATTAAAATATATTCATAGAGCATTCGAATGATTGACATATATTGAATATGTTTGGTGCATCGAATTTCAATGTGTACGATCATTCAAATATTTTAAATTCGCTTTTCATACTCAAAACAGAGAATTTAACCAAATGTATTAGTTCACATCTATTATAGACTTTAAAGGAAAATATAATGCTTATGTATATCGATCTTCGGTACTTACTGATAATATATTTTACAAAAAATTGTGTAAAATGGCATTATTAGTTGGTTTTAACAAAGAGGAAAAGAGTAAAATCTGCTTAAATATGTCTATCAAAAAAAGCTCCACCTTCTCTCTTGACAGATTTTTCGGTTGCCACTACTCCGGGGTGGAGCAAGAAGTCCATCCTCATGTAGTGATGGACCTTCTTCTCTACCCCTAGGAGATCTCGAACTTTCCTTTCATGTTTCATCAGATCTGCTTTCCTTTCCCGTTTCCTTTCCTTCTTTAGGGTTTACCCTAAAGCTTTTCCCTAGTTTAATAACTAATTTCTCTCCATACCTTGATTCCCGTTGGCTTGAGTTCGTCGGTGTTTCTGGTAAGGATTTGGATACAAGCTGGGGCTGCCTCTCCGGTTTTGTGTCAGCACATTTGGTGGCTGAGGACCAGTCTTTGTCAGCCACGGTGGGGTCGGGGCTTCGGTGCTTTGAGGTTGTGATTGGTGCGGTTGCAAGAGGGCGGCGGGGCTTTGGACCGGCTGAATCGATGGGGTACGAGTGGCTGGCTGCAGATCCGAGGCGGCGAGTGGGTGTTGCTGCGTGGTGGACGACGAGTGGATGGGAGGCGCGGCGAGTCGATGGGAGGCTGCGAGTGGCTGGGAGGCTTGCTACGGTGTTGATCTGAGACTGCGTCGGCTGCAGATCTGAGACGGTGGATGGGTGGCGTGCGTGGCGAGCGGTCGGGTGGCGACGTGCAGCGAACGGTTGGGGGGTTGGCTCGCGGCTGAGCGGCGGTGCGGCGGATGGGAGGCTGTGCGTGGCGTGCGGTGACCGGCAGCGCTTGGGCTTGCAGCGGCGGCTGCGGGTGGCTGGGGTTCGGTGCGGCGGCGCTAGGGTTTGTATGTTTGGTTGGGTGTGGAGGATGAGGCTGGGGTGGTTGCCTTTGGGCCTGTTGGGCCAGATCTCCTACCTTTGTCTTTTCTGCATATTTTGGTCCTACTGCTCTCTTTGATCGTTGTGGTGTTTTTCTTGAGTCCGGAAGCTGTATGGACTGTGGTGAATTCGTCGGGATGGCGCCAATCATGGTCTGCTCTTCATCCGTTTTTATGGGACTTTTCGGCATAGAACTGTCTTAGAAATTATCCCTTTGTTTGGATTCATTTGTACGTATTGTTAGATCTTATTGTATGAAATCACCTCACCTTGAATAAAAAAAATAAAAAGGAAAAGACAAGGGAGATGAGCTATAAAGAAGAAAAGAGGAGTGCCATGTGGTTGGGCAAATGGGTTTTGGATGAAGTCATGAAGTGTATGTTAAATTCAAGAAGCTTGTCTAATCAGTTTCCCAATCTGCACCATATTTTCAAACAGCCACACTCACTAACTCATGAAGTGGGGATGGAGTGCAGACGCTGAGTTGATGGTCTTGTTAGACTTGTCTGATTCCATAATTTCCATAGGGTTGATGACTTTGGAGGAAATTTTGCCAGCCTTTCAGTTAAATAGTTGATTGATTTGATCAAAGGTTGCAAGCATTATTTCAATCTGATAGATAGAACTCACAGAGTACTGAAGATTTTATGAACTCAACATTGGATCCCAATTACTAGCTTGTAAACTGTTAAGAAATTCCATGCAGGCATACTAAAATTCACAATTTCAACTTGAACTCCCTTTGCCCTTCTTAGGGGGAATCATCATTGGAAGACACCATGCCCTTTTCTCAATGCATCAATAATCTCAAACACAATCAATCAAAAAAAATAATCTCAAACACAAAGACATAAGAGATGGATGACCTTTCATGGTTCATCCTCTTGGTTTTCAAATGTGAATATTTTTTATGCTTCCAAGAAAATGTCAGATTTGAGAAACTAAATGCAACTTACAATCCTGCAGAATCTGAATGATCTTTTTTCTTATTTTACATGCTAAAAATGACTAAGGAGTTTTTTAAGACTAAACAACATAACAAACCATGAAAAGGTGGATGAGAATATATCTTAACAGATGGTCTCCGATGAAAATCATAAGCTAACCTGTCTTGATTGATACGATCACTGCTACTTTAAGGAAGGAAATGAGGGGATGGCTTGTAGGATCAGTCTGCGAGTGCTCCTGCGAGATGGGGATGGTCTGGTGGAATCGCATTGAGGTGGTGACACTCTTTTGCCGTTTGGAGAGTTTGTTTTTATGATGTTACTTGGGGAGCCATGGTTTTGCAGAAGCTCTGGGATTTCATCTGCGTTTGTGGTTGACTGAGATTTCTCGAACTTGGGTGGAGGAGGGATTGAACTGAGTTTCACAACTCTGGTACCATTTGACGATCCAGCTGAGGACCCAATCGAAAGAAACGAAGATCGCATCGGCTTTCCCTTTGAAGGGAACTGCAGCTTCACAGAAAGCCTGTCACCACAAATAAATAAACAAACAATTAATCGAATGGCATTATCATATGTTACACTATACGCTCAAAAAATACTTGGGTGATTTATACAGTGAGATTGAGAGGAACTTAACCTGCTGAGCCGTGATGGTGTGGCATCAAAAGATGCATCCAAGTTTTGCTTTTCATTAATTTGGACCTCAGCCTTTTGCGAATCATCGTCCTCAACACACTTTTCAGTTGATTGCAGTTTTTCTCCTCCCCTGGCTGCCTCGACATGAATCCCTAAATCAACCTCCAACCCTATTGTAGATAAAGTGGCAAGTAACAACACAGAAACATCAGATATTATATCCTAGAGCTAAACCAATAAAAAGTGATCAATATTTCAACATAAGCGGGCTCACCATCTTTTCTGCCAAATGCGTTTTTACAACTTTCACATCTGCAGTTAATAGAGCAACCAACACCACCCTGTAACCGGAATATAATTATTCAGAAAACAAAACTGGAATGCAAAGAAGAGAAGGAATGTGTTGAATAACTACCTGATAGCATTCACAGTACTTCTTTAAGCAACCTGATTTCTTGCAGTTGCATCCTCTCTTGTGCCTTGCTGATGCTGGAGTATTAGCCATTTCATCCTACATGATAAATTCATACAGTTCCTAAAAGTCAACCTAAAGAAACTTTATCAGTAACAAGAATTAGTTCACATTCTTACCCAGCCATCAGGTGTGGCCTGAGAGGCATGGATGACTTTAGGAGCAAACGCGAGAGGGTTCCTAGCCTCAATCTGACGGCGGGTTGCAAGAACAGTCTCTTCATGAATCGGTATGTTAAAACAATTTTGACATGAACAAGGCTCTATACAGTACACGCCAGCAGCAAAGCACTCACAATAACTGCAAAATTAATCAATACAACACATCAGTATTATCCATTGGGATCATGATTACAAGATGAAATGAAAGATACCAGTTACCACAGACACGAAATTATCAATACCAATAAAGGTGGAGTGTACGATAGGTAAACACTTACAGCTTCAAACATTTTGATTTCTTGCAGTTACACCGCTTGCAGGATTCATCTTCTCCAGCATTTACCAACTTGGGTCTGCAAAATCAAGCGGAAGCAGGAATTATAATCATTTCTAATCAATTTTAGCACGGATAATTGAAGAATGCACAGAACTCGTAGTAACCGGTTTTCAGCACACACCTCTTCTTTTTGGGGCTAGTGGAATTCAAATCTTCACTAGGGATAATTGATAAAAGATCATCTTCTGACACTTGACTATCCTTCCCCGAGGGCCCTTCATCTTTTAGACTAGAAGCTGTATGCAATGGTTCACTTAGTGACTCTTCAAAATTTGCATGAGGACAGAGAGCAGTGGAGTTCGGCACTTAATTTCTACCCCAGGAGGGAGTTTTGAAGAGTATTAATGTTCGACTTTTGCACTCCCAAGTGCATTCAAATGCAAGCCAATACCAGGCTTGACAGAATGGGAACAGGCACTGACTGGTCTGCTAGGGAGTGATCTTTTAAACCTGGAGGTTCCTTTTTCTTCTGATTGCAATGGCAGAAAAGGAAGATGATTGGCCACACTACTCGAGCTCCTATTTTGCCAACTGAGTGACTCAAAAGTCAAACACCGCCTTCGCACTCCTTGATGGGAATTTGACGTCAACTAAAAAATCAAAAAAGAAATCAGATCAGATGGATGGATTAGATTTAGGTTGGCAAGAGTGCAGAAGCATCGTCAATCAAATTATCTATTTTGTAGTTCTGCAGTAATTTTTCCATAATGGTCATGTGTGTGGACTTGCTACGATGCCCAAAATAAAGTACATACTTACCTGATCATCATTGTTGGCAACTGAATAGTTGTCAGTGGGATCTTCTAAACTGGTGGGAGTACTCTCAGGTGGCCAATCTAAATATTGTTGCTCATTATCTTCTGCAGGGTTAACTTGCTGACCCATGTCAAGTCTACTGAAGTCAGTTTGACAAACAGGTTGTGCCAACTGCAGATCATTATTACTATCTGGGAATAATGATGAAAGCGAACCAGGATTCTCCCCAGTATCTAGTGACTTGTCAAACAAGCCTTGAAACGCTCTAGTTTCATTTGGCGTCCCAATAAATAAAGAGCTTGGTGTATCAGTAGCCAAAGTATCCCAGTGAAGCTTCAGCCTTTCTCTCTGTGGTGTATTTTGAAATGTCCCTGGTGCACCATTACTTATACCTGAACACTCCTTAAACAATTGACTAGCTGGGGCATGTGAACAAGATGCCTCAGCTAAATTTCCATTGTGCTGCTCAGTGTTCAGCTGAGATTTTGACTCATACCCAGGGGTACCATAATCATACTCTAGAGTGAGGGACAAACCTTTCGTAACTTCACTGCCAGGATGCTCTAAATCAAATTCTTTCTTGTCCGCACTCTCATTGAGCTGACAAGCCACTGCGAACTCTTCATTTGACTTGTACCTATTCCCCTCATCAGAATTGTCACATTTCGAATGATCTGAGAATTTATTACTGCAGGCAAAAGTAAAAGAATTAGACTACTGAAAACTCCACCTTAATGAGAAATGCATGAAAACCAACTACTACCTTTTCAGAAAAGAGGAGCCTTTGAACGAACTGCTGACTTGTGGTGAAGTAAAAACAGATGATGGCGATGTAAAATTTAGGGAGGTAAAAGACTGGCTTATGTGGATGGATTTCACTGACTTGATTGGGGATAAATTGCTTAGATAGTTGAAGACAGGTGATTCCTGCATAAGTAAACATTATCAGTATCACAGCCAGCAAATGTGTAAACTTAAACGCCAATGCACAGTGAATAATGTAAATGAACTAAAAATCATTACGATTTTGAACATGCCATCTTCGGCCATTCTAGGATAGAGATAATACTTCGTAAATGAGCTTACTTAAGCTTTGTCATACATCTTGAACACAGTGTCCAACACAAAATGCCAGAATTCTCTTGAAGTCGACCTCTTAAAAGTCCATTAGCATTTTGTTGGAGCTTATAATTTTTCACACAAATCAAACATATTGTTGTATACAGTCAATTGAAGTTCTACAAAAACCTAATTGACAACTCAAATTCCAACAACTGAACTCAAAACACGCACACAAACCCTAGCTATAACCCTAAAGGAGAAGTAAACCACATGCAACTTACAACAATCAGACAGCAACTAGATCCACTCAAATCCATAGATCAGGACAACACACCAACACCAGTCACACACAAATCCCTAAATAAAAAACCCTAAATTACCCAACCACAAAATCCATCCACCAAACAAAAACCCCAATTCACAAAACAAAGTCGAACTCAAAACAACCTCGATATTCGAGCCGGGCGTCCCGATTCGGTTCTTCTGCGGAGTATCCATGCCGCTTGTACCTTCACAAACATTCTTCACTATTCAGTCTCTGAGGCTTACCATCAGTCTCTCTCTAGTCAAACCCTAACCTAATCCCATTAACTGGATTGAAATGGGAGGGAAGATGCAGCAAGAGGGTCAATTAGATTTCGGAGGAGCGGGAAGACGATGGCTCCACCAAACCCCACTCTGACAACTCACTACTCTCTTCACTCTGGTTTAATGCCACACCAATCATTTGTAATTTTCTAAAGTTAAAGGACCAAAATTGACAACAATCAAGACTTTTTGCACACCACAAGAAAATCTCTCATTTGTTTACGCTTTTATAATTATTTCATGTAGGCCCTTAAAGTTTATAAATGTGACGATTGGTAGGCCCAGCTTGATTATTCTACGCTATTATTGTCTTCACATTGGTCCCTACTCTACAAGAAAAGTGAGAACAGGTTGAAAACAAAATTATTAATTTTTTAAAATATATATTTATGCATTGAATGCTTTTATCACGTGATTTGTTGCGTGGCCTTTGTTTGTACTTTTGCGTCGTTTAATGAACCGTTTTTATAATTAAATTCAAAATCATTTTTCTAAAAGTATGTATTAAAACTCTGTCGTTTTATGTAAAAAACTAATCACAGTCAATTAGTGATTAAATTAATTACTAGTTGTACTTAATTAAAAAGCTCAATGGTGACTTGTAATGATAATCTAGTTTTGAAGTACGTGAATGATTATGTTAATCACAATACACTAAGTATTGATTGATTCCTTCTAGTCAGTTTTGTCGCTACGAAAGCAGCGTTGACCAGCTTCCCAATATCTCTTTTTACACCTTAATTATAAAATTAGTAAGTCTTACTTTATCATTTTTTCTTTAATTTAGTATGCTCCGAAAGCTGTCATGCATAATCGGCCCAATAGGATGTCGTATTGGGTCGTCCAGTGGGCCAGACAAATATATCTCTAGGCCCATTAGAATATGAAAATGTTTCAAACATGTCGTTGCAATGTAGAAATGATTAAAATAATATTTAATTAAATTGAAAGAAATTTGCAGAGCAGATTATGAATATTGTAAAACACACATGAAAGTCTGAGAACAGAGGAATCTAATGGTACTTCATGGCTAGAGCTCCTAAAGCCATGACGACAAAAACTGGCGAAAAGCCGGTAGATGGAGTAGCTGAAGATGGTGTTCCGGCTGGACGGATTAAGGGAGTGTCTGAGTCATCAGTTGTTGGTGTATCATCAGATGATGGAGCCAAAGTGGGTGTCACCGAACCAGGAAAAACAGAACCGCCAGCGTTAGGAGACTGATTTGGCGCAAATGCGGCCGGACCCGGGGCAGGAAGTGGCGTACCCGCCGCAGCTAAAAATTTAAGAAATGCGAGATGTTAGAGTATTGCTTGGGCGGAATTTTTTTAAAATTCTATATTAGAAGTTCTAGAAATTTTTACCTTTGCACTGGACCGGAACTCCGGGCATGTTGCAAGCGCGAGGGAGCGAAGCAGCCACGGTTCGGTTAATGGGCAAGTTAAAAGGCACACTAGCAGTTAAAAGCAGGCATAAGCAATCAAAACCAGTACCAGTAAGTCCCTTAAGTGCATTACAGCAATCTGCCGTTGGGGAATTTCCACTACCGGAACTACTCGTGAGGAAGTTCATACAAGGTGTGAACATGTTGGTAACCGGAGCAGTACACGGTGTAGAAATCTGGCTAGAAACTTGCGCGCTGAGGACCATGGCCGCAAGAAATAAAGCCTGAAGAAATCGAGGAAATGCCATTAAGCTTTTTATTTTCAAAGATATGTTGAAATAATTAGCTCTTTTGGAGATGAAAGAAGATATTTGTAAATGAATTGCTGATATTTTTCGGAGATACGAAATCGGAGAATATATAGAAAAAAGTTCAAGCATGGAGAAAAGGCTGAGGTAGTTTGAAACTTGGTTTGAAGCTCAACTACTTTAACTAACTTTAGTCCACAATGGAAAAAATGGATTACAAAAATGCAAGAAATTCAAAACTCCAGGTATGCAGTAATGGTAGGTTATCCACATAACCTTGTTTTTTGTTTTATAACCTTAAAAAATGTTTTCTTCAACCTGAAAATATGAAAAGATAACAAACAGAGTTTGACCATAGAAATGTCACATTTGAGTTGGAATGTTGGTGACCCAAAATCCTAACAATTTACCAACTCATTCTCTATTTTCATAACCTATATAAATCAATAATCACACCTTCAATTTCATCATCAAAAATTTAACTTAACTTCTCTTCAAATGGCGAAACAAATGTTTGAAATGGGTCTGGCTCTGATCCTTGTAACAATGCTATGGACAGGAGCTGCAGCACAATCCGGCAGCTGCACAAATGTGCTGATCAGCTTGACTCCTTGTATTGGTTACATTACTGGAAACTCATCAACTGCATCCTCCGGTTGTTGCACGCAACTTTCTAGTGTGGTGCAATCTCAGCCTGAGTGCTTGTGTCAAGTTCTTAACGGTGGTGCATCCGCTATAGGCCTTAATATTAACCAAACACAGGCGTTGGCGCTTCCTTCTGTTTGTAATGTCAGAACACCATCCATCAGCAACTGCAACGGTAAAAACTCGTAAATCGTATAAAAATTAAAATCTTGTGACCAACTGATCAATGAAATGTTTGGAACTTTTTGCAGTGGGCACGCCTGCAGACTCTCCGACTGGATCAAATGATACCCCATCAACGACGGTACCATCAGGTAATATTTTCATTTTTTCAGCTCTGCTGCTTTGAAACTGAATCTGTTTAAGCGCTGATCAATGATGTTTATCAATGTAGATGGATCTAATGATGTGCCATCGACGGTGCCAACAACCGATGACAATGGTTCATCAGATGGGTATTCCCTCAAGTCATCGGCAAGTCAGGTCACTCTGCTAGCTATAATGTCTTTGGCTATAACCTTGATCTGTTGATTCTTCAGACTGATCATCCCTGCTTCAGCCATTTCCTTGGGATAGTTTGTTATATCATTTGAGTTAGATATTTTTATCATGTTGGAATTTATGTAATTCTTTTTGGAAGTTTAAATAAAAGGGATGTTTGATTGATCTATGTTGACTCCCTAAGTTCACAAATGATAACTCAAGACATGCAACAAAAAATCAAAGCAGTGGAATGAAGATGGACTGTAACACAACTGCAAAATAAAACATAATTAAAAAACATAGGAAGGATTAGGTTAACATTGAATAATGAGGTTTATTTATGCCTTTAAAATGGGTCATCTTCAGACTACTAAAATGGCTGCATGACATGTCACCAACTACAGTAATATTCAAACTTCAAACCCTTTACATTATACTTCAACAGAAATACTGTGTTAGACTCAAGCCTCAATATTGGTAGCAAATGGGCAATGTGATAAGCTAAGCTTTCAGGTTCAGCTTGTGGACCATTTTCTTAGTCAATTTGTTCTTCAATTTTTTCAACAGGCTGCTATGTAGTTTTGGTTACAGTCATTATTGATTTGATCACTCATCCTTTGAATCATTATTGGACCACAACTCATTGTCTTGTGTTTGGAACCACACTAAAAAAACAAATAGAAACCTATCTGATGTGATTTCAAATGGGTCTGATTCTAATAATTTTCTGGGCATCCCTCATTTAGGGTTCGCTTTGTTTCATGCAAAAGGCTAGCTAGTTTTATCAGTAATTTTCTAAATCTCATAATGCCAAAATCAGTTAGCAAGGTTACTTCAGTTTTTTATCTGATGTTGTAACTTGGAATTCAAACAAGAATTGGAGAAATGATAAGTGCCAATCCAGCTTAATTACTAGACCCACAAAGACATTTTCAATTCATGATATGTTTAGCTTCTTGTAGAAGGTGTAGACTTCTTGTTCACTTTTCTTCTCCGTACTCTCTCCAATTCCATCACAATTGTCCATTCCTCAAAACTCCATTTCCAAAACCCTAATCCTAATCTCCATCAAAGGTCCCAACTCTCCAAAAGCCACAATCTTTTTAACTCAACAATTTGGATTGATAAAGTAATGAAGTGCGTTCGGACAGTGTCATACGTAGTGAAAGTTAATAACAGTCTGTCTAAGGTTATTACGCCATCGAGAGGGTTAAGGCAGGGTGACCCTTTGTCACCATTCCTATTTATTCTGGGTTCGGATTGGCTCTCGAGAACTTTGGAGATGGGTGTGCGGGGAAATAGGATGCAGGGCTTGAGGATTAGCAGAGCTGGTCCGTGTGTTTCTCATCTTCTTTTTGCCGATGACAGTTTGATATTCGGAAAAGCGGATCGGAAGGAAGCTGAGTACATAAAGAAGGTGCTAGAGGACTATGAAGTGTTATCGGGGCAGAAGATAAACCTTGAGAAGTCAAGGATTGTATGCAGCCCGAATATTGCGGAGAATATGAAGGAAACCATTGAAGGAATCCTTGGAATGACCTCGGTTGATAAGCATGACAAGTATTGGGGTTGCCAATGATTATTGGTTTAAAGAAGGTAGAGGTGTTTCGAGAAATTGAGGAAAAGACTGCTGGAAAGTGGAAAGTTGCTTTGTTGGAGCTCCAATCTGTTATCCTTGGCGGGGAGAGAGGTGTTAATTAAATCAGTTCTGGCCGCAATTCCTCAATATTCCATGACGTGTTACAAGCTCCCCTCTTCCATTTGTGATAGATTGCAGAGCCAAATGATTAGATTCTGGTGGTCTGCAAACAAGAATACCAGAGCTATTCATTGGGTTAAGAAGAGTGTGTTGATGGATGAGAAAGGGAAGGGAGGTATTGGTCTGCGTGATCTGAGGGTTATGAATGAAGCCTTCCTGCTGAAGCAAGCTTGGAGGATTATTTCTCAGCCTCATTTGTTAATTAGTAGGGTGCTGAAAGGCCGGTACTTCTCAGGTGGTAGTTTCCTTGAGGCTGATCTGGGAGCGAAGCCGTCACATGCGTGGCGTGGGATTTGCAGCGTAAAGCATTGGTTGGTTGAAGGGTTGGGTGAGTGGGATGGAGAGGCTGTGCCGGAATGGAAGCTTGATCCTTCTGGAATCTTTACAGTAAAGTCAGCATACAAGTGGCTAAGGAACAAAATAGGGCAGCTTCGTTCTGATAGGGGGAGCAATCTGATGATACCCGGGTGCTGGCCTTTTGGAATAAGGTGTGGAGAACGAATGTCCCCAACCGGGTTAAACTTATGGTGTGGCGGTTGTTCCATGAGGCATTGCCAGACGCGAAGAATTTAACACTTCGGGGTTGTGAAGTCGCGCTGGAATGCTTCTCGTGTGGGTTTAAAGTTGAATCGGCACTGCATACGGTCCGGGAATGCTGGAAGGCCAGGGCCCTGTGGGAGGCCGTTGCTATGGATCCGAGATATTGTGCACGAGTAGGGGGCAGTGTGGCGGATTGGTTATTTTGGTGCGCTACAGTTACTGATGCAAAGACACTTAGAATGCTTATGGTTGGTGTGTGGCTGTTATGGAACAATCATGGGGGGAAAGGATGGACTATAGGAGAGATGGCTATGCGGTTGAAGTCGACTATTTGCCACACTGATGCGTATCTGGGTCGAAATTTAATTGTGAAAATTCTGAATGCTTTGTTCTCCAACTCCGACAGGTTAGGCACATGTATCTTCTGTGATGCTTCATGGGGAAGGGCAGGGGATGGTGTGGGTCTTGCAGCTGTTATGGTTCGGGGTGGATGGATTGGGGCAGTTGTTTTCCAATGGCTTGAAGGGGATATCATGGGGCGCAATGCGGAGGGGCTTGCGGTCTTGTTAGGCATGAGTCTGATTGAGAGGTTGTGCTTGAGCTGTGGAGTTATTATTTCAGACGCTTTGGGTGTGGTTGAAGCTATTGGTATGGGATGGGATCAATCTCAGGGGTCTTCTGTGTGGTTGGAGGGCTGCCTGGAGCTTCAAGGAAGATTTCCTGGCTGGCATGTGAAGCACGCCATGCGGGAGGATAATGTGATCGCCGACTCTATTGCTCAGTTCGCTCGAAGATCGAAGACGTCATGGCTTGATCCATGGTCGATGCCCCTGAGCATTAGGGGTCTTTTAGTTTAATTTTTGTTTCTGGAGCTGTTGGTTTTCTTGTGCTGTTGTGTTGTGCTTTGTTTGTTTGCCCTCTTTCTGGGTGGCGTGTTTTAGTTGCATGTTTCATCAAAAAAAAAAAAACTTTGTCTTACCCAACACACACTAAAGCAAAAGCTTGCTGTTTTAACAGACAATCATCACTTGCCATCTCTTCTCGATTTATTGCTTCAATTTTTCCTCACCCCCTTCCTTTGATTCCTGCTAAAACCGTCACACCCACAAATTTCAAACCCTAGAAAGTTTAGTTAAAGCCATCACGATAAAGATCCTATCTTTTCTTGATGGGATTGTAAAGATGGAGTATTTTTTGGATATTTCTACTGGGGTTTTATTCTTGAGTTGAAATTGAGGTAATTGAGTTGGATTAGAGTGTTTCAGGAATTCGATCATCAGGGCATGTTTTTGATTCCTGTGGTTTCAGCTTTAAAAGGTTTCTGACTTCAAGCAAGCATCTTGCATAGTATTTTGGTTCCAGGTTCAATCATCTGAAGAGAAATCAAACTAGAATTTTAAGACAAAGTTGTGCCCTTTTCTGATTTTTGTTATTTAAAGGGTGTCCATTTCATATCTCCAAATCCAATCTTTTCATCATCCGTGCAGTGCTTTCTGACTCCAGTTTTGAAGCTTTCTTAGACCTCATCAATGGCTGATTGTGGCTCTTTACAATCTCCCACAGCTAGATACATCAAACCCATCTCATCAATCTTCTTCAACTGTCCAAAGTTCTTCACTGGAGTAAAACCAGACTCTCAGCTTCTGATGAGCCCAACTTCCATTCTAGATAGCATCCCATTTTCTGGTTTCAAGAATCCATTTTCATCTGAATCCAAAACTCCTAAATCCACACCTGAACCAGACCACAACAGATGCTTATGGACGAACCTTGAGTCAAAGTCGATCAAAGTTGGCCTCAGCATTCTCGAATCATTGGAACATGGTAGCCAAAACCAAAAACAGTCCAAGCCTGAGACAGGAATGGTTTTGGTTGGCTCACAGCTCAAAATCCAAATCCCAGTTCAAACCTACACCGGAGATTTTGGAATCAAGACTAGAGCTTTTCATCATCCTAATGCGCCTCAAAACTCTCAAAAGGAGTCGAGTGTGAAATCAAAATCACAGGGTGTGTTCACTGGCTGCTTGTCTCCAGTTGACATGGAGCTGTCTGAGGATTACACTTGCGTGATCTCTCACGGTCCCAATCCAAGAACAACTCACATATTCAACAACTGCATCATAGACCGCTGCTGTTGTGTTGCACATAGCTTAGCTGCATCCAGGACCCAAACAGCTCATCATCGCCTGCCTGAAAATTTCCTTAGTCACTGCCAAACTTGCCATAAAGATTTAAGTATTGGCGAAGATATTTATATGTACAAGTGAGTCAGTCCTTTTCCGACCACCTTTGATCAAAATTCAGAATTTACGTTAGTATTCTCTAGTCCATTACGTATCTATTGCGGCCTCAAGCTAATTGTTTTATATAATGCAGAGGCGAGAAGGCCTTCTGCAGTAGCGAGTGCAGATACGAGGAAATGCGACTGGATGAAGATAATTCAGACTTGGAATGATATCTCTATATGTTTTGTTCATACAGATGTTGTCTAGTTTTGAGACATGCTGTTACAGAATAATAACTATGTTGATAAATCCTTCTTTGGGCTCTGCTTGTCAAAGAAAATTCAAGAATTTATGGTAAGAAATACCTTCCAGTAATCTGTCTATCTTTGACAGCTTCATTACCTTCCAGCAATTTGCAACGGATTTAAAAATTTAAAATTTGATATTTAATAAAATAAAATAATTCACGTAAAATAAAATAATTTACGCTCATTGTAAATTGCGGCACGCTGCACGGGATCCGAATTCCAAAACAAAAGTACTCTACATATTTTAGGTACAAAATGAATATGTACTAATAAAGTGGGATTATACACTTGAGACTGTATTACATTTAATTAATTACCAATGCAGCAGATTTTCTACTCCTTTAAGCACATTTCACTCCTCGCGTTCCATGACGTCATCGCAATCGTCATCAGCTTCACCACCACAAATTCACCACTTCCAAACGTTTCCGTTTAACCACTTCGCTTCACTTCTGAATCTCATCGCCGCGTCAGGTGAGCCTCTCTGACCTTCGATTCCGCACCTCTAGAATCTTCGCCTCCGGCTACATTTTTGTTTTCGAAAATCGACAACTCCGATCGTCTGAAATCCGGTTCATTAATCGATTGTGCGGAATCGCTACGATCGTCGTAAATCTTAGTGTCGTTGCGATTAGGATTTACGGATTTTGATTTTTGATTTTCAATAGTGGTTAGCAATCGCATGCATGTGATGGTGAATCTACTAATTGTTTGACGTTTGATTTCGTTTAGGAAAAAATTTTGAGATAGAGAGATGGCTGTGGAGAGGACTGGAATTGCCAAGGATGTTACAGAAGTAAGATTTGTTGTGTAGAGGCTTTTTTATAAATTTCATTTATTAGTGAAGTTTATTGTTCATTTGTTTGTAATGTGTATTTGTGTGCCTAATTGTGTGATTGAAGTTGATTGGAAAGACGCCATTAGTGTATCTTAACAATGTGGTGGAAGGATGTGCTGCGCGTGTAGCCGCAAAGCTGGAAATGATGGAACCGTGTTCTAGTGTCAAGGACAGGTGATGGTTTTGAGATTTGTAAAATTTCTAGAATTAGATGTTCTGTCGATTGTCGATTTAACTAATGGGATTGGTTTTGCTCTGCTATAACATGTGTGGTTGGTTTTTTAACTGAATGCAGGATAGGTTATAGTATGATTGCTGATGCTGAAGCACAGGGGCTAATCAAACCTGGAGAGGTGAGTTCGATCCATGGTTTTGAAATATAACGAAATTAGTCTTTGACAGTAAAAAGCCTTTTTCTAATGAATTGTTTTGGCTATGTTTACTGATGTGAGAATAGTAGCTGTTCGTGTTTTGTGTTTCTAAAATCTAAATTACTTTTTTGACTGGACCATTGTCTTTGTTTGCAAAGAGTGTTCTTATAGAACCTACAAGTGGAAACACTGGGATTGGCCTAGCATTTATGGCTGCAGCAAAGGGTTACAAGCTCATTATCACCATGCCTGCCTCGATGAGTCTTGAACGAAGGATTATTTTGAAAGCTTTTGGTGCTGAGTTGGTTCTTACTGACCCTGCCAAAGGCATGAAAGGAGCTGTTCAGAAGGCTGAAGAAATCAAAGCTAAGACGCCAAAGTCTTATATACTCCAGCAATTTGAGAACCCTGCGAATCCGAAGGTATGCATTTCAGAAAGTCTCCTTTGTTTTACTTTGATTATTCATTGATCATTCTTTACTTGTTATCGCAGATACATTATGAAAGCACAGGGCCGGAAATTTGGAATGGAACGGATGGGAAGATTGATGCATTTGTTTCTGGCATAGGCACCGGTGGAACTATTACAGGGGCAGGAAAATATCTCAAGGAGAAAAATCCTGAAATTAAGGTCGGATTCATATCGTTGATGGCCATTTGCTCCGATGAGTCTGTTGCTCATGAATTAATTCGCTAATATCCATTAAAATTGTCTCCCGTATCAGATTTATGGTGTGGAGCCTGCTGAGAGCCCTGTAATTTCTGGTGGAAAGCCCGGTGAGTTCACTTATTCAATCTTTCTTTTTAATGTAGTTAGAACTTAGAAATCCTCTTCTTCGTTTCTTACCTCAATTTTCTGGTTATTAAGGTCCTCACAAGATTCAAGGAATTGGCGCTGGATTTGTTCCCGGTGTGTTGAATGTCAATCTCGTTGACGAAATTTTACAGGTGAACATATATGTTCAACATATATTTTCATGGTGCGTAAGAATGATATTAGCTGATACTAAAAGTTTTACTTAGCTATGTGAGGATGCCCCGATATGAAACTGAATGTGGAGTGCAGCTCTTTTGGTGCTGGAATATTGATGTTCTGTCACCTGTCCTGCTCCTTCGTTAGGAATAAGTATACCTTCTGCATCCATTCTTGATTTTCATCGGTGTGTTGTGTCTATTTTTGTCGTATGCAGTATGCACACAGAAAGAATATAGGTAGACATCAAAGTTGAGCATTCTGCTAGTAGCTAATAACATAAGAGTTGATAAATAACTGTGAGGTGAGATGGCATGCCAATTAACCTACGTGCTGTCAGGTCACTGTCATATCACCATCCTGGGTTAGAATAATTGCTAAACTTGTCTGAAGTGTAACCTACTTTTAATGACAATTTTACTTCTGATTGCCTTTCAGATATCAGTGATGAAGCCATTGAAACTGCAAAGCATCTAGCAGTGAAAGAAGGTCTTTTGGTAAGTCAATATTCCATGCTGAGATGTTTTACTGAAATTGTGAAATCCTATTATTCAATATTTCACTATTGCATAGCTAACATCATGACTTGGTTTCAGGTTGGGATATCTTCTGGTGCGGCCACTGCTGCAGCCATCAATATAGCGAAGAGGCCAGAAAATGCTGGAAAACTCATTGTGGTAATTTATTTAAGCCTGTGTAATACTTGTTATAAATTGATAATACCATACCGAATAAAGCGGCAGTTAGCAGTGCACAAGTTAGAGAACATGATAAATGAACTGAGATGGTTGACATATGTAGGAAAGGAGTAAAAATGTTCTTACTTAGTGTTGTGCCTACTGCCTTTATTCAGTGCTCTGTGTCTCCTAAACCATTATATATACATTCCAGGTGATTTTTCCTAGCTTTGGAGAGAGATATCTGTCATCTGTGTTATTTGAGAGCGTCAGACGGGAGGCAGAAAATCTGACATTTGAGCCTTGAGAAAAGACTCAATTCATATGCATCATCCAATTTGACCATCTTCCTAGAGACTTATATCTGCATCCGTGGCCACCAAAAACTCATGAGGCTGGTTGCGACTGAAGGGTGTCCCCTATTAAGAATCAGAAACTTTGTTTGAAAAAATAACACTCCTAATGATAATACAGAATGATTTATTAAATGCTGTAGCATTGAATCCCTAATTTTTTATGCATTCAGTTTCATATCCAGACTAAATAATTAGTTGGCAGATCGCTCTTTCGCTGAAACGAGCCTTATCAAGAACTTAGCAAGCCTAGGAGGGAGCATTGGCGATAGTCATGCCTGAGTTGTGAACTGGTGATCTCAAACTCATCCAGTGTTCAAATCAGTGAAGAGGAAGGAGAGCTTGCTTTTAATCAAAGATCTGATCATGTTGTTTCAAATCAGGCGCCAAGGACTGATGCAGTCTTTTGTTTAATCAGCTCGAGGGCAAAATAGTCATTTTTCTAACTAGTTTTTACATGCCTTCTTTTTGCACTTGTTCTATTTGTGTTGTAATTTCATCCACTGTTTGCTTATTCTGTGTTGCTGTGAACTCGACAATCATCTTTATAATGAATAAGCCAACCTGTCACTGTCTTCAAGTTTTAAATAAATTGAGACTAAAAGCATTTGCCTAAACATGTCAGTCAGCCACATAGCTCGGTAGCAAATGCGTCCACATCGAATACTTTTTCTACGATCTCCGTCTCCATCTGTTTTATACAACATGTCTTCATTATACAGACTACTCGGTCAATTCCTTAATGTTTAATGGTCTCATCTCGTGTGGTTGCAGATGTGAAAGACAACTGCCATCTTAACTACTGAAACAGACCCTGCAGCTGTATACACCTAAAGCCCTCCCTACTCAGGAAGGTATGCTCAATCCAAATACATTCTTTGTATACACGAGTGAAGATGTCAAGAGCACAAGAGGAAATGTTTGCTAGTGATAAATACACACACATTCATGATTCATGGAATTAATAATAATAATCTGTGCAGGTATGTTTGTATTTGTGTCACTGGAAATTCATCAGCTCTTCATCGTCTCATCGTGTATGAACTCTGGACGGCATCGACTGCTGAGACTCCACCAGTATTGACCACAACACCTGCACGTCTTCATACGGGCATGATTTCACATCCTCGTACAGTATGTATATCCCCCTCCCTACATATACTCCATAGAAAATAAACATGAAGAACCCGAAAGAGGTACATACTACTTGCTGATAGAAATGATCCAATGCTTACCTTCTTTGTGAACAGAACGCTGGCACCGCATCCAGAGCTTCCTCAACGGCCGGAAGAACGCTCCTATCCATCCCATCCTAAAAGTTACTGTCCAACTCTACCTTATCTCATTTGCAAAAAATCTCAGAAGAATCGTGCCAAACGAGTCAATACAGGATTCAACTACCAGTTGATAAACTCCAACTCTAAATTCCAAAGGACATTTTTGTGTTTCCTTAGCATTTATAATGCTGTGTTTCCTTAGCATTTATAATGCTGTGTTTCCTTATATAAGTAAACACGTGTATCTTATTGTATGATGATTATTTTAGGTAAGATGTCTATTCCTTACCCTTTTTTCTTCTTTGGGTTTCTTTCAAGGTGACTTGAATCACAAGGCTTAAAGCTCTCCACCAATCCTTTGTAGTACTCTTCACACACACTACTTTGGACTTGGACAGAACACATTGCTTCTATGAACATGTCCTCCACGTCGACTCGACTAGCCTCTGGTTAGTAACTTCCCATGCTTGGTTTTTAAGTAAATCCACGGCGCACTTATACTGACTTGGAGTCTCCTTCAAGAAGACCCTCCTGGCTCCATGTTGTGGGCCTGTAATTAGTTTCAACAGATAATAGTAATACAAATGTAAAAAGAAATTTAAAAAAGTAGAAGAAATACTTTGGTTTACTGAATTGCACAGCGCAAGTAGAGTGCTTTATCTATTGGGATCAATACATTTCTTGAAACTCAACATCTAAAAATTTCTGAACGTCAGAAAATACAAGAAAAGGATTCTGAGAACTGGCTGTATGAATCCTGATACATATCAATCTGTCATGAATTTCTTCCAAACCGGATGTTGTTTCCAGACTCGATCAACCATCGCGTCAATAGGTACATTCTTAGTCTCAGGAACCAAGAAAATAGTAAACATCCCCATCACAAAGACCCAAGCCGCAAAGAACATAAATATAAATGCGTTCATTTCACACAACATTGTCAGGAAAACCTGCGCGATGTTGAATGTAAACAACATGTTGGTACTAACAGCAAAAGCGAATCCAGTAGTTCTGATTTCCACAGGGAAGGTTTCACTAGGGATCAGCCAACCGAGCGGGCCCCACGACCAAGCAAAGGCCATGACAAATAAGCACACGAAGATTACCACACATAAAGCCGGAGCTTTGTCTAATGAGCCTGCAGGTTTCAACATCGCTGCAAGAATTCCAAAAATGATCATCTGGCTCAAGAACATTTGGACACAAGCTTGTAGTAAAAGCTTTCAACGGCCTGCTCTGTCAACCAATACAATCGAGACAATTGTGCTGAAAACATTGACTAGGCCGGTTATGACAGCTGAAAGAAGAGACGCATTGTTTTTGAATCCTAAGGTTTGGAATAGCACCGGAGTGTAGAACATGATGGCATTGATGCCGGTGAACTGCTGAAAGACTTGTAGCATTATGCCGATGATTAAAGGTGGTAAGCTTGAAGATTGGAAAAGCTTTTTAAATGGCTGGCTGACTTGGCTAGCCATTTCATTCGCTAACTTGATTTGATCAAATTCTTCTTGGATGTTGTGTGTGCCTCGAATCTTTTCCATCGCCTTTCTTCCACATTCATACTTAGCACGCTCAACAAGGCTTGTGGGAGTTTCCATAATGACTATAGAACCGATGAGTAAGAGCACAGCTGGAACTCCAGCTAGGCCTAGAGCAATTCTCCAGCCATTTGGATGCACATTGGATGTAAAGTAGTTTACTAAATTGGCTACCAAGATCCCGACTGTGATTAGAAGCTGGAAGAGTATGTTCACCGCTACCCGGTGCTTGGGTGGCGCAATCTCCGATAAAAACAATGGAACCGACTGCATATTAAATAAAATATGTATGCAATGAAAAAAGAGGTTGACTGTACCATTACCCTTTTGTTCAAAGCAAAATTTTAAACTGAATATGAATTTGTGAAAAGCATACCTCATTGCCAAAATCTACGCCAACCCCGAGGGCCGAGGAGGATTCGAGCAAGGATGAGCATCCAGAGTTTGCCAGCAGCAGCACTTAGAACAGCTCCCGCAATGAAAAAATTTGAAGCAATTAAGATGGTGGGCTTTCGACCAAGGATTGAACATGACTTGGATGCCAAGAAACTAGCAACAAGGGCAGCCAGCTATAAAGAAGATGTAAAGAGTTGCAAAAATTGATCATCAAATTTGCAGTAATTGTCTTCTCTAGCATGGATCTTTCTCTGATAAACTTTTGGGAAGAACTTGATCAGGAAATCATCCATGGCAGTCACTCCTCCTGAAAAATAGATCAAACTCGATAAGATGTTACTGACAAGCGGCAAGCGGCAATGGATTCAAGAAATCAGTCCATAAACATACCAGAAATTCCAATGTCATATCCGAACATGAGCCCTCCACAAGCAGCAAGCATCCAACAGACAACCACATAGATTGTGATTTTGGCTTCATAGAACCCTGCCTCAGCCATGTCTGAAATTTATACAAGTTGCTAGATATTAGTGTTTCGGTGTGATAAAAACAGGCAATTTGAGCATGGAGTCGTAAGTTTTTATCAGTTATTGTAATTTGTAACCCTTGTATAGATTGGTTACCTCATATAGGAAGGTTTGGTTTACTAAAAATGTCAAGCATTGATGTCAGTCCTTGAGTTTGGTTACAGGGCCAGTGCTACCTGTCAAAAATATATAATCTAAGTTTAGCTTATCATCTCAAATTTCAAATTCAAATAATAATTTCAGAAAAAACAGTGAATGTTATAGGATGTGCTTCTATTGCTGGTCAGAGAAAACTATTACATAGAGTAAAGTAGAAGAAAGCAACTCCCATTCATAAGCTGTGTTTGATATCATACAGACTAACGCGATTTGGGGAAAAAGTCAAAGATGTAAGATAAAAAAGGACCTGGAAGAGGAAATATCCGATGGCGAATCTGGGTAATGTAGGGATGATCTAACTACCATTACAGAATGACTCTGGTACAAACTTCGGGGTTAATCATTAAGTGATAGATATGTGCCATTATTTGAAGCACATACTTCGTGCTGACAAGTTGAATGGTTGAGTTAGTACTGGAGGACATCTGAGTAGCAAAACCATGAGAAAAAATTAACATAGAAGAAAAAGATGGTGAAATTATAACTAATTCAAAGGAACAGAAAATCAAAACACACTCCAAAACCTAATCTTGATTCATGAGGTCAAACTAAGAGCATAAAAACCCTAAATATCACAAAAGAGTACAAAGACGATATCTTTAATACTTATTTAACCTCATTGCCATGATCGATGAATTGATTGCCAGGTGCGGGCGATGCGATGGAGGTAAGAAAGCATGCTATAGGCTATTCCAGCTTGGTGGAATTTGAACATTGGAGTCGATCGCAACACAAGTGTTAGTTAGTACTCAAAAGTTAATTTGCAGTTTTGGATAGTGTTAAAACATTAGGGACTTAATCGTGAGGCTTGGAGTTGGGCTGGGCCACACTAAAACGGGACGGTTTATACACACCATGCTGCCATCACGTAGAATCTTACGGATTTGGACCGTACAGCCAAATACGGCCATTATTTTATTTAAAATTTGAATTTTAAATTATAATTTAAAAACGATGTAGTTTTGTTTCATTATAACTCGAAACAACGTTGTTTTACTAAAGCCCAAATTCTAAATTTCTGAATTCTTTATAAAATGACGTAGTGTTGATATTCATTAGTTCAAAACGACATCACTTTATTTATGATTCTAAAATGTTATAGGCATGATCCCATTTTCCAGAATCTTACTCTGTTAAGCAGAAGTTCATCAAGCTTTCAGACCGAAAAGAAAGTCCCTAGAAAAAAAAGAATTTATCAGATCTCACCAGTCAATCATATGTTTATCAGCAAATAATAATATGCATAAATGACCCACTGTAAAAATAAAGAAGAGAAATAAAAGAAATTCTTAGGGTGGCTAAATTTGAAAACTTAAATGTTGTGGCATGCTACAATTTCATCTACTGAATAAATTTTCACAACATACCAAAAAGGGTCGAGCACAATAGTAGAGTTTGAAATTATGTCAAAAGAACTCGCTTCAAAGATGCAGGCATTTTGCAAAGCCTTCTGAGGATATGGCTTTTGGAGGATGATTCTTGAATAATATTTTAGGTGAGTCAAGGAAAGGCCCATTTCATGCGCCACTAACCATGTCCATGTTTGTAGTTCCATCAATTCCCTTGAAAACCACACGTAGTTTCCTGAGTGATGATGTTCTTGACCCGTTCTTGCTGGCTGTACCCGTAGCGTGGACGATGTCTTTTGGTATTTCACCCATTAGATGATATAGAGTCTGAGTGAGATTGGACCGAGTCATTTCTTCTAGGATAGGTGGTGCTTGCATGTACAGGTTTTTCCCCCTGTGAGTGATGCTTGCTTTAGATAGGAGCAGCTTTGGATGCTCTTCTAGTAAGTCAATGAACTGTTGCAACAGAAAAGGTACTTAGACATGTTAGGTTGACAGAAAACAAACATAACACGCTAACATATCAATATATAACATTACTTGTTTATACAAATCTAGCCATGTATTTCAATACTCAGCTTCACCGACACCAAGGATGCAAATAAACTAATGCCAAATAAAATTTCACAAAGTATGCATGCTAAACAAAAACCCTAACAAAGCTGGAGGGAGTGACACCAGCCAGCAAATTTACCAACTAATAATACGTCTTGGATGAGGAACTCATTTATATGCACAATATACGTGTATTGCTAAAACTTATTAATGTCGAAAACATTAGAGAACCTTTTGCAAGGTGGTTGACGCATCCAGCTCGATAAGAACACCAGGACCGCAAACAAGGCAATCTTTATCCCTCACAAACTCTGTCACTTTTGTGTGGAGACCCTCTGCACCATTGTACCTAAACAAGATGGGAAAATTAAGTCAAACAAAACGTTGTATATGCACATACTAACAAGTTGAATTTGATTTTTGTTACAATTTGTTTATACTAACAAATCGCTGATGTGTCATAATGTCATACATAGACTGATCATGAGTCTAAAGGAGAACCTACGTTAAGTAGTTTGATAATGTTTTGCTGCAATCAGTTGCAATCTTTAGAGTTTCTAATGCACATGCAGCTGATATAATGGCATTTGTGGAAGCAATAGCCGGAATAATGTTCTTCACCACACCCTGAAAAAAAATCGATGTAATATCTATGAAAGAGATAAAAATTGTGTTGAGTGATTTGCACATCATCAATATAATATGCAGGCTAAAGACATATCCTTTAAAAAAGTACCTAATGGTACACAGGCTACACTGTATTTTCCTGTTCTCTTTTTAGTTACAGGGTGAAGTAAACTTGCCGGCAGGGGAATGATCATGGTTCATCTAAGAACGCTATTATATCAACTGATAGATAGATACATTACGACAACTCATAAATAGACATGATGATAGAACAAATAGAATACAATTACATTTGGAGCTTGCAACCACTTGAGTCACTTTTATATCAGTTGAAAAAAGCAATTTATCAATAACCAAACACATGAAAGACGTTCAGACTTCTTTATCTTTTGCATAAAAATTAGATCCAATCAACCAAGAGAGAATTTGTTTCATACAAAACTACGTCCACTAATTACCTGAGTTAACTGATAAGTTACACCCTGAATTCCAAAAAGTTCAGCTCTCTTTACAGCCTACATTGAGTAAATAAGACGAGTGAGAATGGAAAGGGGAGGATGCATGTTCTGTTAGGATTCTTATTTCTAAGTCAAATGGATCTGACCTCCGAGTAAACCCAGTTCATGTGGTCTGGGTCATCAGGATCAAATGATTTTCCACTATGGACCTGTAACAGGAACTTCATTAAGATTCCAGAGCAAGACCATAATGATTTCTTAGGGAAAGTGAGAGAAGTACCTCGTCCCATTTGATTAAATGAGCATATTCAATACAATGAGCTGCTGTCCTTGGAGTTTCCGCAAGAGTACATAAGGGAAACTTCACTTGAGGTGGGAAGAGCCAGATGGTGCACTCAAAACAAGGTGTTTTCCCAGGCAAAATAACCCTAGCATGACCTTTGAAGCCTTCAGTACCACCATCTACCATCGGCTTGATTGTCTCAGCAATAGGATTGTCATCGTCATCATACTCTGGGAAAAACAAATGTGAATACTGAGACGAAAGATTAATATTTGCACATATGAAGGACTGATGAAATACCCTTGGAAACTATAACCTGTACCTATTTAGATACCGAAACAAATCAACTTTTACTGACCTAAAAAGCTACAACCAACAGAGTTAATGTAACTTCGCGCCTCTATGGAATCAAGACCAAGAACTATGATATTAAAATTACTATAGAAGTCCAGCTCCTTGTCCTCAATTCGACAAAAATGCGGAACGATATTCACTCCACTAACTCTCTCCATAACTCGCTGCGCAGCCACCTCAGCTTTGGGCTTTCCAACATCCTTAAGCCTGCCACCACATACAAACAAAGCATCAACAAAGGATGCAAAACATATCAAAATATATGCCTCGTTCTATCATTTGCGGATTTTATTAAAACTAGTGACATACCAAAACACAAAGTTTTCAATCGATAAACAAAAAATAAGTTACAGGACAATGCCAAAACTGGATACATCAATGTATGAAAATATAACCTGAAGAGAAATTGTCGATTGAGATTCGTGACCTCAATCCTGTCCATATCAATAACTTCCAAATTCCTAAAACCTGAAAGGGCCAAATCCTTCAGCAATTCACACCCTAATCCTCCAGCCCCAACCACCAACACCTTCACAAACTCCTTCAATCCTTCCCTCAACTTCAAAACATATAATTTAAACAAATCAACAAAACCAAAAGACCGATTCAAGCAATTAGATGATGAGTTAACGAATCGATTCTTACTTCAACGCCGGGCTCGAAGTCAGGGCCGACGAGATTTCCATGTCTCAATAGTAGC